>VUQK01015586.1:19176-30630 GCA_015106715.1 Bujurquina vittata
GTCGGGCTGCGTGGGGGCGGGGGCGGGGAGGCGGGGGGGGGGGGGGGGGGGGGGGGGGGGGGGGCTCATCAGCTGTGAATTTATATTTTCCATCATTCCTCAAAATGCCACTTATTCTAAGTAAATGAAAAAAGTGGTTCTACTTGAGGTATTAAAACTAACATGTCTTCAGGATAACCTTTAGATTTTCAGGTAATTGAACTACACTTATTGGCCATTTTAGTAAGCATACCTGTTCAACACACAATCAGCCAACCACATGGCAGCAACTCAGTACATTTAGGCATGTAAAAATCATTATCCCTCTATCAAGCAGGTGACACTCATCCTGTGTTGGTGAGGTTGTGGTCATGAAAAAAAGGCCTAATGTTGTATAAGGTTATAGTGTGTATGATGTAAGGATTCTGGTGTAATGTTCTAAAATACATATTCCTTTCACCATATAGTGCCAAAAGTATTATCTTGTGTGCCTTCACAAGCATATGAGCTTGAATGACATCCCATACTTAATCGATAGGGCTTAATATGTCGGTCCAGCCTTTACAACTATAACAACTTCAACTCGTCTGGGAGGGTCTTTCCATAAGGTTTAGGAGTGCGTTTATGGGAATTTTTGAACATTCTTCCATAAGTGTATTTGTGAAGTCAGACACTGGTTTTTGGACGAGAAGGCCTGGTTCACAGTCCCCACTAATTCATCTCAAAGGTGCTCTATCAGGTTGAAGTCGGGACTCTGCAATCCAGTCACGTTGTTCCACCCCATGTGTTTCATGTCGTTGCTTTGTGCACTGGTGTTCAGTCGTGTTGGAACAGAAAGGGGCCATCCCCAAACGGTTCCCACAAAGTTACGAGAATGAAATTGTCAAAAATATCTTCCTTTCACTGGATCTAAGGGGCTGAGCCCATCTCCTGAAAAACAACCCTACACCATAATCCCGTCCACCGAACGAATGCAGTCAGACAAATACGGTTCTGGCAACCGCCAAACCCAGACTCATCCGTCCGGTTGCCAGACAGCGAAGCGTGATTCGTCACTCTACAGAACACGTCTCCACGGCTCTAGAGTCCAGTGGTGCCTCACACTACTGCACCCACTGCTTTGCGTTGCACTTGGTGATGTAAGGCTTGGATACAGCTGCTCAACAACGGAACCAATCCATGAAACCCTCTACACACAGTTCTTGAGCTAATCTGAGGGTCACATTAAGTTTGGAGGTCTGTAGTGATTGACTCTGCAGAAAGCATTTTACATGGCCTACTACTTCTTGGCTGAGTTGCTGGCATTTCCAATCCCTTTCCACTTTGTTATAATACCACTAACAGTTAACTGAAACATTAAGTAGTGAGGAAGTTTCACTACTGTGGCCTCTAGTCTGCATGCCTAGGTGCTTGGTCTTATGCACCTGAGGCCATAGAAGTGACTGAAAACACCCGAAATCTGGATGGCTTAGTGAATACTTTTGCCAATATAATGCAACCAAATATGGTAACATCACTGACCTTGATTTTCTACATGAAAATGAAACACTTTGAAAAATGTAGTTTTCTGGTGAAACTGTTAAGCTGATGGATGAGGAGAATAGCCAGATTGCTTTGAGCTGTAGGAAAGAAACAGTAGCTCAAAGAACCGTCGCAACCATGGTATGCCGAAGAGCATCTCTGAATTCAAATGTTGAACCCTGAATCAGATGGGCTACAGCAAAAGACCACACCACAAATTGGATAACAGAAGATTGAAAAAGTGTTGCCTGGTCTGATGAGGTCATTTGTGATGCAGCGTTTGGATGGCAGGGTTAGAATTTGGTGTAATTGAAATGAAAGCATGGATCCTCTCTGACTTAAATCAGGCTGCTGCTGCTGGTGGTGGTGTAATGGTTTGGAAAGATATTTTCTTGGCACACTTTGGGCCTTTTAGTACCAACTGAGCATTATTAAATCCCACAGCCTACCTGAGTATTGTTGCTGACCATGTCCATCCCTGTATGACCACAGTGCACTCATCTTCTGATGACTGCTTGCAGCCATCTCACAAACCTCAAATCATCTCAAACTGGTTTTTTGAACATGACAATGAATTCACTTTACTCAAACATCCTCCACAGTCATAAGATCTAAATCTAATAGAGCACTTTTGGGATGTGGGATTTTCATTATTAATGTGCAGCTGACAGATCTGAAGCAGCCGTGTGATGCCATCATGTCAATACCGATCAAAATCTCAGGAATGTTTTCCAGCACCTTGTTAAATCTATGCCTTGAAGAATCAAGGCAGCTCTGAAGGCACAACGGGAGTCTAATAAGGTGTACCTAATAAAGTGTCCAGTGAGTGTTTGTATTTATATTTAATTTTTCCCAGAAAAGCAGCAAAAAAAAACCCCAAAACAAAAACCTGGAGGCAGCCACTGTTTGTTTCACTTTGTGCATAGAAGATCAAAAATGGGTAAATGTTTGTTTTTTCCTTTGCATGTCTGAGATGCAGACTTGTGTTACAGTTGCTTTTTGGGGGGAATTCAAAAATGTGCAAACTGAGGCAGAGAAACCTTAAAGATCTGAAATGGACTTACTAGTTGCTATTATATGCAGCAATCCTGGTCATAACCTGCTGCAAAAAAATGTATTTAAGGTAGATTTTCATGTCTTTGGTCAAAGCTGTTTCCAGGGATGCCGGCTGTGTGTGCAACAAAATCAGCTCAGTGGCCAGAGTTGGGATCAGGAAGCAGGTTGCTTGGAAGAAGAGAGCATTACAGCACCGTGTGCTGATCTGCAGTGAGTATGGTGGGTAAATGCATAAGTAAAATAGTTTAACAATATTTTTACAATATGCATTTTTTATTATATTAATGTAATTTTTATGCAAAATAGAGCTATCCAACCAGCTCATGAAAAATTCATCCCACACTTCGAAAGCAGCTCATTTAAGCAGGAAAACCACGGACCTGGCAACCCTGGCTGTTTCCCTCCATTTCCAGTCTTTAGGCTACATTAAGCTGGCTCCAACTGCACATTTGCCATTAATGCTAACTCTCCAAGAATGTGAATAGGCCTGTTCCCCAATATTGCGTCAGTGGGCATCAGTGCTGGCTGCACACAACCTGCACTTTAAAACTAAGTGCAAACCAAACTTGTAATAAAAACATTCCAGCAGCTGCTATTCCCGTTTGTGTGGCAAACAAAATTATTGTATACTAGGAATGCTAGATCTAAACGCTAGAACATCTGTTTCCTATTAAACACTGCAAGAAGCTCTTTCAACAACCTGACTTTGTAGGAATTTGTCCAAGCAGAAGATATAAAGAGGGGAGGTGTGGTTGGAGCATCCCTAAATGAGGCAAAGGGTTCAAATCTGACAACACTGGAAGAAAAATGAATTCAACAGCCCTCAGCTTCAGCCAGCAGAGAGAGGGGAGGGGGCTTCATGCACTGAAACATGGGTGTGGCTGTGCAGTCTTCACTGTTCTTCTGGGGGATTTTTCTGCCTCATAGCTTTCAGATGAGTTTTAAACTGGCCTTGTTCCAGATTTATCCCTCGCATGGATAATAAGATTTCTCAGCTCTGTTTTTGTTTATTTTAGCCTTTATTTAATAATGAAAATGAGAAAATATGATCATCTCCTTCTTGTAATTTGTTTCGCCACTCTAACTCACGTTACAGCAAACACTGTCGAGGCAGAAACAGCCAGGTTTACTTGGCCTGTGCAGGGTTTTGCATATTCCTCCTCAGCGGGAAGTACCATGTTTCTACATGAATGAACATGGCTGAGTTGTCAGAAGGCTGAATAGTGAAACAGGCTCAATCTGTATTACACAGGAAAGGAAGCTGCTCTTTGATACCGGTGGCATGCAGAGCTGTGTCCAATTCTGTAAGAGACTCAGCAAGCGCAAGAAAGAATTGCATTCCTCTCGTCTAAAGTGGCGTCAGATGCATAGTGCATTGAGTTATGCAAGACCACGATATAAAAAAAGAAAAATCTGTCTTTGTTTAACGCACAGCCCATAGAAATGCCCATGAAACTGGTAGAAGAGGAAGGATAATCAAAGAACATAAAAGAAGAAACAAATGAAGGGATCTTGCATAATGTTGTGTGCATGTAAACCAACTGTACAAAGCATAGCTTGTAAGTATAACTGCAGCATGTTGTAGGCCCTTTGGAGCAGTCTTCTTCATTCATTCTCTTTTGTCGGTGGCTACGACTGATTGAGAAATGTCTGGTATGCTGGTGGCAGCGGAAATCCAGAGAAGGAAAAAAGGAAGGAGTCTGCTAGTACTGGACCGAGCTCTTTGGTCCAAGATTCAGAGGCGTCTGGAAGTGTCTCGGCATCATCTTTGTAAACAGTTAGTGTACATGCATGGGTTCTTTGTTTTTGCTTTGAACAGTCATTACATCGTCATTTATTTTCAGTATGTCGTTGTCTTTTCTTGTTATTAAAAAGGCTGAAGCAGGAGTCACCCCATCTGTCTCAGAGAAAAGTGGCAGATTAAAGGGCATTTATGCAGCCTGGCAGTTAAGACTGGGAACCTATGCTCATCCCTCACACCTGTATGCAACACATCCCACAAGGAACCTTCTGCTCTCCAAAAATCTCGAGAGAATGCTCCGTCTGGAAGTCCGGTCTTGGTAAATCGTCCTCCTATGTGTCGGTGAGGGTGTGCCAGTGGCAGACCTGCTGTCCCTCTGCCTCCTTCATCTCTGTCCAGTGGGCCTGCTGCTCCTCGCTGGTGCTGTTGAGGCCCAGGGAGACCCAACCCAGCCTCTCCCTGGGCCTCATGCTGCTCCGGCGGCAGAACACCGACACCACCAGTGACACTTCGGACAACTGGAAGAGCGCCACCTGGAACACGAACGTCTCCTTGTAGATGGGGTTGGGCTGACCGCGGCAAACAGCCGTCTTACACTTGGACATCTCCTTCCCCTTAGAGTCCAGCATGGTCAGCTTCACATATGTGTCTGAAAGGAAGCGTGGGAGAGAAGTGAGACAGTGCCATCAAGTGGTGAGACACAGGTACATACAGCATTAAAAGTGTCCTTTAATAATTGTACTCCAATCCAAGAACATTATGATTGCCTCATTCTCAAGACATGCTGCTGATGAATTGTTTAAGGCAAACTGTCAAACTCTTTGAGAACTGCAACTGAAATTACATTAATCTACTGCATATCTGGGTGACAGCAGGCCTCTGAAAAACTGAGCATATAAAATATAAATGATGTCAAAGAGAAATGACCTTTAAAACAAGTAAGCAAGTCGGCGTTGGCCAGAAAATTAAAAACTATAAGTCTCAAGAGGAACTATTAAAAGACTGACATTTCTGGAAAGCTGTTTTCTTGCCAGTAGTCTGATGTCTATCAGCTTAGTAAATACAGAGTCGGAGCCAGAGGAAAGTTGGATTATCTTACAGTAACGACAGGAGAAAACAGCGAGCCGAAGTCTGACCTAATTTAACAAAATCTGTTGAGCTAGTCTACTCCCCCTTCAAGTCTATACTATCCGTGTGTTTACATGCTCCTCTGATTTCACCAATGTTGGAAAGTTCTTCCGCTCACTTTGGTGCGTTTAAGTGCCTTTATAGTTATATTTTGAAAAAACATGCATGTTACAACAGGGTTACTACTAAATAATTACATCTCTCACACTGAAACCACATTAAATGTTAGCAAAAAACTGAAATCAACTGCACCACTAACCTAAAGTTTCCTAGCAACAACTTGGCACAGGTGCCCCCTTGAGGGGGTTTTCATGTACTTTTCCCCAGTCAGAAATTCATTTTTCCAGTTTTCATTCACCACGTAAATGCACAATGAGCTAAGCTCCCAGCTCTACTCTGACCTTAGAGGACCAAATCTAAGTATGCCACAAACTGAGCCAATAAAATAAACATTACCTGAATTTGTGCAATTGGAATTAAACATTTTTGGGGGCTTTTAAATTGTAATTCTTTTAAATAAAGTCTTGAGCTGCTTCTCATTTCTTTATATTTCACATGGAAATAGGTGCAGCAATTTATTGAAACATGCAAGCAAACATGGAAATAAAGTACATAAGGCAAAAATGGATTTTGTACAATTCTAACAAGCTCGAATTTGGTATGACCACCTTTATATTTCGGCACCACCTGAACTCTTGTAGGCAGCTTTCTTGCCATTTCTTTAAGTAGTCCAGGAATAGTTCTTCAGGCTTCCTGAAGGACATTTAGAGCTGTTCTTTGGCTGCCTTTAGTTCCATTCTCTGTTAAGATAATCCCACACTGCTTCAGTAATGTTCTCTGGGGAGGCCAATCCATGATTGACAGTGTTCCAGTGTCTAGATCTCTATCCAGTTATGCTTTTAGTGCATTGGCATCATTGTCAAGCCAAAAAATGAAGCCAATACAATTACATGCTTTCCAGATGGTGTTGGACGGTGGATCATAATCTGATGGTACTTTTCTGAATTCTTAATTCCATCAATTTTGACAAGATCCCCAAGACCACTGGCTGAAATGCAGAGGAATATTTTACAGATGGCTGTAGACACTCACTGTTGTTCCTCTCCTGAGCTCCTCTGTACATCTGAAATCCTGATTCGTCACTGTGTTGCCTTAAGAATGGCTTCTTGATAACCACTGAGACATTTCTAATGAAGCTTCAGTAGATGGATCAACTGAAGGGCCAGATGCATTTCTGAGCTCCTGTGTCAGGTCTTTGTTGGATATTTTTTTTAATAACTGACATGACTTTCAAATAGTGTTCATGCACTGTAGACAGTTTGTTTTCATGCCTGCTACTTCTTTTTTTTTTCCTATGCTTGTCCAGTTTCCTCAAATTTTCAAGGACAAGACATGGTAGGTTTTCAGCTAACAGCTCTTCTGTAATCACCTTGTTGGTGCAAAAATACTATTGTATGCCTGTTAAACTGTGTTATCTTTGGCATTTTTCATATATTCAACTAAAGAAATTAGGGGAAATTGTGTGTTTTTGCAGGCTACCCTAAAAATACTACATAAATTGGTTCTTTGTTGTTTATTGCGTGTAGACACTACACCGATTCGTCCCTTGAGTGACTAATTAGTGTTAAAATGGTTCAACAAACGAAACCCATTCCTCTGAAAATGGTCAAATACAAGGACTGACTGAAACTGAGAGAAAAAGAAGCCAATGTACAAAGAAAATACATTCAGAAAGCCTGAAGAACTGTTGCTCTAGAGCACTTAAAAAAATACAATGAAGCCTGGCTCCTTGAAAGCAAAATATTAAGAAATGAGTGGCGGTTCAATACTCTTACACCGTTCTGTACATCACATAGTTTGAACCGCCACCAAATCGACAAACTTTGTTACAGAAAGGTTACACGTAATTTACTTTGGTCTTACCTCTCATGATATAAAGCTGTCCCCCTACGAAGTGTTTTACACAGCAAAACAGACCATCTGTGGCAGACACACACCACGGCACACATACAACGTTGGAAAGAAGAAAGAGGGGAAGCAGTTTAAAGACTGTGATATACAGCAGAAGGTCAGCTTTCATGGGAAGCACGGGGAGCATGATGAGCAGCAGTTCCTGCAGCATTTTTGGCTTTAATAGCTTAGGTTATTAAAAAGCTGGTGTTCCTGCCAGGAAACATTCAAATGTAATGATCCTCAATTTGCTTCTGTTGCAGGCTGCTGGAAGTCCTGCCCATCTGCTCTGCCAAAACAATAGTCTGATGTATCAGCACCCATTGGGGAAGTGGTGTTGCAGAGGGAGAAGTTTAACTGAACAATTTACAGCGTCACTCGGCACTTTCAACCCACGCTGGCACAAAAGCACAAAGTTAAATATTTGTACTTACTGACGGGTTTATCGGATGCTGTGGTTTTGAAGTGGTTTCCCTTGATTACCTCAGCTGAGAGCTGCCCTGTGGCAGAGTTGTAGATGAGACCCAGGAGGATCTCTGGTGTAGATGAGTCTTCAGTAGAGCGGTAGGACAGAGCTCCTGCACTGCGAGACACGCTCACCACAGAGCCACAACCCTGGCAAGACAAAACACGGAGACTGTTTCTTTGTTTTCCCACGTTATCGTCAATTAAAAACAATAATAAGCTAACAAGTTATTAATAACCTCGGCGTTAGCAGGGGTATTTTGAGAGTGTGACAAAGACAGAATCTATAGAGAATTATGCAACAGTAAAGATGGTGGTAGAAGTTTAAAAAGCTGAAGTTGTAGATGAAGCAATGCTGAAGATATTAATAAATAATTTAAAGTAGGGGTACAGCTGATAAGGTGATGTGCTTAAACTAAACTATCTAAAGTGGGATATGTAAAGTAATTTTACAAAGTGTTCTCACTGTAAGTTCAGAGCCAGGCTCCAGGGTGACAGGTAGAGCGATTTTGCCCTGCAGGTTGAGCTTTGTCAGGTAGAACACCTTCTCTCCCAGGACCTTCTCTTTTTTCATCCGCCTGATGCTGTAGAGGCGGAAGCGAACAGCATAGTCCCCCAGGGCATCCTGCTCCACCCTGGAAAACTTGAATGTTTCCGTGAAGACGGGACACGGGCCTTTCTGCACACCGGTCTTAGCGCGTTGCTTCTTGGTGGGCAGCAGGACCAAGTGGACCTGCCACGAAATATTGCCCGTCTGCTTGAGAGCAGGAATGTCGGTTGCAGCTGTGACTGTGACAGCCAGCCACTGCTCACTGGAGTCGTACTCAAAGGCGACATCTAGGGTGCCGTACTTGCCGAGAGGCTCTGGCTCGTAGGCAGTGGGGAGAGGAGGACCAGAACCATCCTGAATGCACAACAAAGCAAAAATTATTGTTTGTTGCCAATTTTGATCATTCTATCAAACTACATGGCAGCAAAAACAAATATTAAATCTGATCTCCCACCTCTGGCCCCAGAACAGCAGTGCTGTCACTGGGTATGTCCTCATCGCAGGCTTTGTTGAGGTAACTTTCTGTGTCCTGGTCCCCACTGGCTTCACTGGAGCAATGGGGACTGTCACAGCGCTGTGGGGATGGCACCCTCCTGACCCCTCGCTCCGAGTGGGCTCGAGATGGCACACAGGCCCCTGAGTCCTCATCCTGGTACGGAGGAGGCTGAGGCTCACTGAGCGAGGAATCTTTCTTTATTCTCTGGATGCTGTTGGCTGTTCTCATGACAGTGACAAAGAGGGACACAGAAGGAGTGTTACTGGAGCCATACTGTGCAACAGCATTTCTTCTTCTAATACATTCATTAAATAAAAAGCCTGTGATTATTTTACTCATTACAATATTTATCAGCAGCAGCTTTAATGAAATCTTTTAAAAAAGCACATTTCCTTATTTAACGCCACAGTGCAAGTACAAACACTGCAAGTACAAATAACTAAACAGAAACACACATTATGCATTTAATGTTCAGAGTTTATTCATTGCTGTTATTTATGCAATCTTGGACTACTCTTGTATGTGATGTGTTTTTACGACTCTCTTGATATTGTATCTAACTGATTTTGTGATTTTCTTTTTCAGTGATGTACAGTGTGCACGTGCGCTCTCACCCCGTTCACTGGAGGCCTCGCTGCCGTATCCTCCATGCTCAGTGGAGTGTTTGCGTGTGGAGCTCCATGCAGAGGTTGTGTTCTGCTGGGCCTTGCCCTCTGGAACTCTGTCCTCCTCACTGTCTGATAAAACTCCCTCTGCATGTGGCAATACGGACACAAATTCTAGTAAACCACAAACTATAATGTGTGCAGTATTTAAAGAATTCAGAATCTCAAGCAGTTTAAAATGCAGCTGTTGAAACTGGCACGCAACAGGTGGAAATTAGAATTTACGTGCAAGAACTTAAAAGCACGATAGGAAGAGAAGATCCAAAGAGCAGTGTGGAAGGAGAAGCAGCACACCCTCTAACCTTGGTTTCCCTTCTTTTTCCCCTTCTTGCTTTTCTTGTCTTTGTTTGTCTTTTTCTCCACATCTGAAGCTTTTTCTGTTTTCTCCTCCTTCCCCTCCTTTGCACCTTTCCCCTTTTTCTTATCTGACTTTTTCACTTTGGAAGAAGATCTAGAAAGCTCAGATTCTTCCTCATCATCTCCCTCTCGCTCAGTGCCATCCTCTACCTCTTCTTGTGCCTCATTGTCTTTTTCCTCCTCCTGTTTTGTCACCCTGCTTTCACAACCATGTGATGGAGGTGTTTTATCACTGTCACCACTTCTTTGCTGAACAGCTGACTGGTTTGTGTTTTCTAAAGCATTGACCTTCTCCTCTTGCCTTCCCTCTTGGGATTCTTCCTCGTTTCGCTGAGATTTGGCCTCTTTCTCCAGCTGCTTCTGTCTCCTTTCTCTTCTCCTCTGTTCTCTCTTTTCCTGTAGCTCCTTTTCTTCTTTCTTTTTCCTCTCTTCCTCTGCTAACTCAGCTTCTGTCTTTTTAACTCTCCAGCATCCATCCCTCCATTCCCACTCCAGCTGGCTTTGAGTGTGCGCTGCATCAGTCGTGTCACTAGTTTGGCTGTTCTTTGAGCCTGCGTTGCCCACCTCTGAATCTCTGGGCATTTGCCACATGCTTTTATTACTGGCCCTGCCTTCTTGTGGGGTGGAAATCTGACCAGATTCCTGGCTGCCGTTTTCTCCATCTTCCTTCTCCTGCACCTTGTCGATGATTGTAGTGACCTGCTCGGTCAGCTGGTCGCTGACAGCATAGGTGACGTCACTGACAGCGTTGGCCAGGTCGTCCACTCTGCTGGTGACTGAGTCCAAGATGGAGGAAATGTTGACAGATGGGAGATTCTGCTGGAAGCTCTTGAAGAAGGCCATTTCTCAGCCGGGGCTCCTCCTGTCACCACGCTGACCACTAGATTAGCTCATCAGAGGCACTGACACGGACATGTGTTTGTTAGCATGGTGTGCTGGCAGCATTACAGTGAGTGCTGACATGTACATATGTACCAATATGGTGGTAATAAAGAGAATACCTGTTTTCAGAATGTGGAGTAAGCCTAGTTCTGAATTAAAAGAAAAACACAATAAAGACCTCCACAGAAAAAAATTGTTAAAGATTTAGAATAGGCTAAGTGGAAAAGCAATAGTAATAAAAAAATTATTAATTTCTTTTGAACACACATTTTTGGCGTACATTTAGCTCTTTTTCTTCACATTTAATCCTCTTTGTTTCCCTCCTGTGATAACTCTTACCTATTCTGCTCTGACACTGTGCTGGTGCAGAAGCTAGTTATTTTGAGAAAAGCCAACATTATGATTGGTCTGAGAACCTAACATGCCATAGGCATAACAGACCAAATTTGCAGGCTGTATCTGTGAATCATTGGTGGGTGAACTGTGGTAACCCTTCCCCTAGCCACAAATGTCAGTGTTTGGGTCAAGCTTTGTGGCACCAGCACTATTCTTTTTTTTTTTTTTTTTTGGTTGAAATGCATGGTTCTTATTCTTTTTTTTTTTCCACTTTACTGGATCCAATTTCAAAATTTTTTCGTTTGCTTTTTATTCTTTTTTTTTTTCC
>VUQK01015586.1:30650-41017 GCA_015106715.1 Bujurquina vittata
TAATCTTTGGTGCCCCAGCATTTTTTTTTTTTTTTTTTTTTTTTGTGGTTGAAATGCATGGTACTAAGTCTAGATTTGGTACCACATCACTGGATCCAATTTCAGACTCTTTCAGTCTGCTAATCATGCTTCTTCTCTTCCTCGCTCTTCGATCATCCAGCCAACAAACAATTAACTGATCAATGTTTGCCATGGTTCAGTAATTTAAAGAAGAATAAAAGACAGAGGATGCTCAAGAGAAGCTTGGAATAAGAAATCAAATTTGTATCCTATGGAGCAGCTGGAATCAGATTCCTTCAATTAGCGGGGACAGTAAAAGAAGCAACTGGACTGTTGTGTGTAAAAACAGCTTGTAATAGTAATCCCGTTGTATGAATTGTACTGTAAACACAAGAATTTCAGCAGCAGTCACGGGGCTTTTTATAAAAATAAAACAGCTGTGCAGTCCAATGAATGAGACATGGAAACATGATCATGCCCCTCAGCCTCAGAAAAATATACAGCCTTTATAGTCCTTCACAGCCACAAAACACATCATGGCATCATATCCCACTCTCAAATCAATTAGAGAGCAAATTGTGCATGCATAGTTATTCTAAAATTAACAAATAAAATGGTAAGCTGAGATAAATCATGCTTTTGTTTTGGAGAGGTGCTGTCTCAGTTCATATGCTGCTGCTTTTTTAGCAGACAGCACCCAGATCACTAAGCTAAAGCATAGCTACCGCATTAATATCATAATGCCTCACATACAACGTTCAGTTTTAGCATGGATCATAAAGCTGTGGGCACGCTGTCATTATAGTGATGCACTGTATTTCTGAGGTTTAAAACCACACTAAAACCTTCCAAAAATCTGCATAAACCCCTACAAATTTAATAGTGTGATGAATCTGTGAATGTGTACCTGGTTGGTTGTTCTGATAATCACTGAGATGTGACAGATTGTTGGGACTCTCCACTGACAGCTTGTTGTTGAGGTAAAGAAAAAAAAGAGCCATCAACGCCATGAAGGCTGCAATGGAAGACAGGACACCCAGCAGCTCGGGAGAGACTGAGGAGAAGAAGATGGAGGAGGAAGAGGAGAGACGATGGAAAAGAAAAGCAAGAACAAACAGAAAAAGGGAAATCCAAAAGTTAGGCTTAAACATAAGCAAAAACAAACCAACTTAATTGTGTTTAAAAAAAAAGTCCTATGGCTATAATAAAAATACACACAGATGGTTACCAGCTAAAAATATGTTCTTTTGATCAGGACTCTTGAAAAGCTGTAAACAAACCCATGTGATAAGCATCTTAATGTTACAATAAAATTCCTAACAGTTTGGCTTGTCAGGGGAGAGTTCGATATTGTTCTTTTTAACATTTCCACTTCAAAGGCATAACAGATCAAATCTACAGCGCTGTATGTAGGCCAACCATACTTCATGTAACCATGTAGCCCTGTGCTATTTTTATAAGCGCCTCAAAGGGACTGTATCTAACTGAAACATAGACTCAGCAAACCCAGGCAAAAAAAAGAGACTAGGCCATCGCTTAATAGGCTACAGCACAGACAGAGCACAGTGTAACAGTTGGGGAAACAGGGAAGGAGGTGGACAGTGGAGCATGAACAGTATTTCTAAAGATCACATGTCTCGGTGGAAAGGGCAGACTGTAAAATCAAAGACACTGAAACCAAGCGAGTTATAGGCACATATTACTGCCTCAATAAAATTTCATCCCGATAAACATTATGGGCATCTTCAGGAATTAATGCCTTAGTGTTTCAACTTTAAGGCTTAAGCATTTTGTTACATCTCTCCCCCAGATTGTCTAATCATAGCGGTAACATTGTAACTAAGCACAACAGCAGAGCAGTAGTGTATGAAGAGGTTTTTTTTTCTTTTTTCAAAACCAAGACATAATTTTTTTTCATCCTCTGCCCTCATGTTAGTTTTTTGTTTTTTTTATGCTGTTGTTGTTAAGAAAAACAACAATTTTTAAAATTCCTTTAGCCTTTATACCAGGAAATCCCTTGAGGTTAAAATCTATTTTCTTTCTTGGTCAGGGAGACCTGACCAAGAAAGAAAAGCATTAAAAAGATAAAATAATTGTACATTCAAATATAACATGAAATATAAGCCATTAGACAAAATTTAATCAAGTCAGAGTCAACAAGTAACACTACAAAATATAAAGTCCAGCTTGTGATAGCAGTTGCAGTTTCCAGTTAAAGAAACCTTTATACCTTTATTTCCCAGGTTGCTCTGAAGGTTATTCTGTGACCAAGATGCAAAATAAGACAACACTGTTCTATCAAGTTCAGAAGAAAAAAAGAGGAGCCATCTAGAGGAGTGCCAATCATATCAGCTGTTTGTAAGTGCAGGGAGTTTACCCAGTACTTTGTAAATTTAAAAATATTATAAAGTTTATGTCTAAGTTCATTGAGAAAGATCTAGACTCCTTCTTCTGAGTGACTACTTCCTAATTCCTCTTGGTATATTTTATAAAAGCAAATAAGGGTAAAGTAAACTGATGTTAACAAATTGGTTGACATGATTCAAGCAGGAAATGTAAGAGGCAACATCCAGAGCTGAAAAATGACACCAATGCAGAAGTGGCACGGATTGCAGTTCCTTTAGGTGCTACCTGAGGCTGACTCCAAAAAGGGAGTCAAAGGGACTCTCCCATGGTAAAATGTCCAACTTTACACATTTAAAAACCTTTTTTATATCATAGAAAAAAAAATACTGAGCACATTGACAGCTCAGGTAAACAGTGGACTCAGTTGTTTGTCTTTCAGCAGCCAACATAGCTACAGTAGGATTATGCACTTTAATTGGGAGGGTTAAGAAAACTGTATTCTGTTGACTGCAATCAACTGAATCTAGCAGTCAGATTTTACCCACATTAAATTATTATGATAATAAACACACAGACAGTAAATATACAGTGATTTTTTTCTTTTTACCTTATTAAGAGTGCTTTTTATTCTCTACTTACACAAATATTGCATGCTATTGTATAGTAGATGATTTGATGATTGTCTCACAATTTATTGGTGCACTATGATACTACCATTATCCCAGTGTATTATAACGTCGCTTTAGATTAGATTGTGACATACGCAAGTCCCACCCTAGCAAACAAACTTCACAGTGTAGTTAGTCAGTTAATTAACGGAGCTGAACACTTGTAGCACGTCTGCATTATAGCAGGTGGCCACATCCTGAGCGCCAATCACTCTGTCACTGATCAAATTGGTGTGAAAGTTGGTCTCTCAGATGAGAAAATGAGAAAGTACATGTCTATTTTCCTTTCTCAAACCTTCTGACTGAACTTATTATGGACAGACTTGTCTCACCATGGCAACAGGCAGAAATGACTAGAGCCTGACAACTAGCTGCTGCCTGCAGCAGACTGCCAACACGGTGAATGCTAAACTCCCAAGAACGGCAAGAGAAGTAGGAGGGATATAACAGAGCAATGTGACAACAGAACCTTACCTTCTCTAAATGAATATCCTCTTTAAAGCCAGCTGTTCCCCAAACGCACTACTTCTCAAAGCATTGATAGTAAATGATCTAAGAGGAGGAGGGGGGGGAACAAAGCTGTCCTGCTCTAAAGTAATCCTACATGTAATAAATCCCTTACACTTAGTCTGGTCCAGCACTCGCCAGGCTTACGTATCAACTCTCACTCCAGACAGCAGTGTTGACTGAGGCAGAATGACCTCTGAGGCTATGAGAGCAGCAGCCATCTGTCAAAAACGAACAGCGTATGGTCCCGAGCTGCAGCAAGTGATGACACTTCATACATGGCCATGCTCTGTAAATGTCAACAGAAGCTGAATAATTCAGACACCTGTGGTAACCTGATCCCCCCCAACAATATACACTGGAAAGTGGAGCGGTGCGGCAACCGGGGCCTTTGAAACAGTTCGCCCTCCTGTTTTTACATAAAACCCAGGAAAGTCTGATAGCTCTCTTAAGAGCAGAGCAGATTAAGGTGGATTTTTTTTAAACTCCACTCTTTGGTCTCATTTTATCCTTCCTGGGTGTGTGTGCATGTACAATCTGCGTGTACAAACTGAATAAGCACGATAAAAATAACAGAATAAATCTGTTTCTTACAGCATGTGAACTCAGGCTGAACTCAGGATTCTGAACTGAGCTTCAGGATTCAATCTGCTATATTTTCTTTCACCCTCACAGGTACTCCAGCGAGCTGACAAACAAACATGAAAGCGCAGCCACTGAAGCATTTGTTAAGAAAATGAATAACAGCCTGAGAGAAATGTGAGCGTGTCTGAATCAAGCGTCTGTGTCAAATAAAAACAAGGGAAGCAAATTATTCTTTCATGTTTCTATACTGCTAAGACACACTTGGACTAAAATGTCCTCATTGTGAGCGTTAACCTTGATTAATTTATTTTATTTAAAGCTTTAAAACTCAGTGGAGTTTCTAGGACATGCTCGTTATGCAATCTGGAATTGTTGCTTACACATGGACCTCTGATACGAAACAAAACCTCCACGCTGAATAAATCATGAACACACAGATGCCTTCTTTTGCTGAAGTGAACTTAAACTCGATATGCCGTGCATAATTCACACACAAACCGTATGCTTGCTGAGCCCGATATGGAAAAGCATTCTACAAATCATATTTCAGGCAAAAGAAGAGTGCCTGCGAGTGGCGAGTGAGCCAGTCTTCACCAGTCATGCGACAGAAAAGGCTTAAAAATGCACACACAAAGGCCTGCTTAAGAAATGGCATTATATCAAATTTTTTATAATCTGCTTACGTCAGAGAATTCAGAATATAAACCTGTAACTTAAATCTCAGCAGTAGGTTGAAAATCAGCTTGTGCTGTAATGCGTAGCGTGATGAATACACGCGTCAGATTAACTCGCTGTAATTGGTTAATGCGTACATATGTAACACCTGCCAAGTTAAATTGGGATGATAACAAACATACCAGATATATGAACTCAATACACAGTGGCTAAAGGAACACTGTTTCCTGTGTTTGCCCTTTCCGTTGCTCATTTTCTTCTTGAACCAGTACTTAAATTCAGGTTGCGATTTGCTGGGAGGGATGTGGGGGTCTACATGCCCATGCTTCTGCTAAATTATTTCTTATACCTAGTGGGGATAAAAATTAATTCCCCCGATTTTTAGCTCTACATCTTAAAAAAGGGATGAGCAATTAATTTTTCCAAGGGGCCACATGAGAAATTTATAAGCTTATTTGGTGCAGCCCTCCACAACAGCCTCAGTTTCTCATGTGGCCCCTTGGGGAAATTAATTGTCCACCCCTGGTCTACAACCTAAACAATAATAAAACCAGAAATTGGTTTTCACTTTCAGCACTTGTTATACTGTGAAAGCAAAATATGGACGTAGCTTCTGGGTCGGGAAAATTAAGCCAATGCGGAAATGCCTTAAACCTGCATCCTATCTGAAGGTCACCAGATGCCAACAGCTGTGACTGGAAAAGGGATTCAAGTCCTATAGTAAACATGAGAAAACCACTTTTTGTTTTGACCTTTGTAAACTTTTCTGCTGAATTTATGGTCTCAGTCACTCATTTTGAGTGACTCATATTTATTAAAAAAATTAAGTCTATTTGGTAAATCTTGGTTATATTATGTTTTAAAAAGGAGGATTATCTGTAGTATTACCCTCTCACTCACTGACTAATGACTTTACAAGTCATTAGCTTATGAACGAGCAATTTCACATTCACGTCCCATTCTGGAGATCTACAGATGTGAGCAACAGAGAGGTAATGTGCTGAAGATGACACTCTGGTCAATACTGTGGTTAATTAGTTAGTTAGTTGATTTGTAAGTTCAGAAACATTATATTGATAGCAGTACAGGCAAATATACAGTAGGGCCACTGTGGTTCCTGAATTATTTTTGTGGGTTAAAAAACATCCACACAAAAACATCTGCTTTTGAATGACTGGTTGCAACGTGGTCTTACCTCGTCTGGCGCAGATGAGCTCATGAACACCACAGTTCCTCCCCCCTCCTGAGACAAAGACATAAATGAAAAGCTGGGAGTCAGAGGTTCAACTATGATTTTATGCGCTGTGGAAACATATGGTCAGCCCTCAGGTTAAATGAGCAAACAGATGAACATGTCAGCAAACATAAAACCACTAAGCTTGAATGACCTTGTTTGCTTTATGTGGTTTCCGTGTCTTTAATATATATCGAAGGGTACATTTAGCCTATAGAGCAGGGTAGACATCATTAATCATCTCTATAGCAGTAATAACCACAGCCCACTACAAAGGAGCACTTTTTAAAAAATACACTGTCAAAACTGTTCTGAGGTTCATTGATGTCAAGAAGTCATACATATTAAAAGCAGTAATTATAGCTCCATGCATTTTTCATAAGGTAACTAATAACTCATTAACATGATGACTGGCACGGACTCCACAAAGCAATTTCCTGTTTTATTTTGTAATCCCACTTCGCCTTGAAGCCTTGTCAGTTTTACTCAGTGTCTCTGTTAGTTTTCCAGACAGTTTTTTGTAATACCTCTGTTTAATTAGCTCTCACTCTCCCTCTTATGTAGCTCTTCCCACGGGCCTAACTGCCTTTCACAATTTCCAGTTGAGCACAACTTCTTGTTTCTTTGTATCCTTCCTTATATGACCTCGTGCCACATTTTTTACTAGTGCTTTTGTCCATTCCTTGTAAGTATTGTGCACAATTTGGGTTATGTATTCTGGATTTTTTTTAATTTCATTTTATTTTTTGGATTCCGTCTTTTTTCCAGCTGTTTAGCTGCCCTGTTTGCTTTGTGAACTGCCTTCCTTTGTAACCCCTTATTATCCAGCTAGCCACCAGCAAACCAATTAAAGGTGGAATTAGGGCTAGGCTGCATTTTAGCCTCGTCCTAAACAAGAAAACAGAATATGCCATCTTTCAAATCAACTTTCTTACATCCATTTTAGGCTTACAGTTCTTCTGATATAAATGTCAAATCGGGGAGAAACTCCAAGTAAAGTAACAGATGTGAACATAACTCTTCAACAGGTCACTGGAATGTTCCCCTGATCTGTCAAACTCTTTAATTTGGGTCAGCTCCTTTTTCAGGCCCGTTACAACTGTAAGCAACTTTAAGTCTAAAAGAAAAACCCAAAAACAACAAAGGTTATATGACCTGTATCCCCCACAATGAACACAGAAGACCTGCTTTGAGCTGTATTGCTCTGGAATTAACATGAGTTAAACATTTAAATGTATGTTTCATCAAATTTATTATTAATACTCTGCTCCACTGCATTTGAGCTTTTACTTTGTTTACTGGGATACAATTTCATAATGTGTCACTTGGTTCTTATGTATAATCCCAGTGAAGCTTAAGTCAACATAGTGCTTCCTCCCTTTCGCATGTGCTCACAGGTTTATTCAGTGACACATAATCTCTTTTGGCTGAACACTTCAGTATCAAGGCTTCAGTATCACCATTAATTAAGGTGTCTAATACTTAAGAATGTGGCAAGGTCACATCTTGCCTCTGAATTTAGGTTGATTGTTAAATTGCAGATAGTAGCAATAGTATAATTTTCTAATTTGTTGCAGAGTTGTCTTAAACCAAAGAACCTGCATTTTACGACAATTAGATTCACTTCATAACCTTAAAAAAGTTGTACTGCTTCCTTCATATCCAGGACTAAATAGTGAAAGGTATTGACTTCAGTTCCAGAGCAAAGACTAAACTCTGACTGAGGCAGCATATGGATGCCTTAAAAGCACTAAAAGAGATGACTTTTCATAATAATAAAGTCCGTCAGTGTACAGAACAGTACATTACAGAGTCTTGACGCTCCCTCATTACTTCATATTTTGCTTCCAAGGAGACAGACTTTAGGCTATATTTCTCCAGGCTTTCTGAAGGTCTTTCAAAGTTTTTTTAAGGCCAGTGGCTGCTTTTTCACTTGTGCTTGACCATTTCCAGAGGAATGGTTTTTTTTTTTTATTTGTTTGTTAAGCCACTTCACACTGACCTGAGTTGACCTTTGGTTGATCCATCTACTCTTCACTGAAGCCTCATCAGAAGCCTGTGAACAGCCATTCTTAAGGATATGGAACAGGGAAGCAAACATGAGGTGCAACAGTGAGTGACTACAGCCAGCTGTAAAACATGGCGGAGGCTCTGTCATGGTTTGGGGGTGTATCTCAACCAGTGGTGTTTGGCATCTTGCCAAAACTGATGGTATTATGAACAAAGAAAAGTACCATCAGATTGTGATCCACCAGTGCCATCTGGAAAGTGTCTGATTGGTAACAGCTTCATTTTTCAATACGACAATGACCCCAAACACACTTCCAGTGCAGAAAAAGAAAATAGAAATAGAAAAACACACAATAGAAAACAATCAGTCATGGACTGGCCTCCCAAGAGCCCGAGCCCGGACCTAAACATTACTGAAGCAGTGTGGGATCATCTTGACAGAACAAAAAGCAGCCACCAACCAAAGAAGACTTTTGAATCTCCTTCAAGAAGCCCAGCGAACTACTCCTGAAGAAATGACACGAAAGCTTAGCAAACGGAGATCAGGCTGTGTTAAAGAATAAAGGCAGCCATACCAAATGTTGACCTTCAAGCACGATAGAACTGCACAAACTCATTTTTTTTCCCTTATATGCTGTATTCAAGTGTATTTGCATGTTTCAATAAATCACTGCACCTATTTCCTATTTTTCTGGCAATATATAAAGAAATGAGGGGTGACTAAAGACTCTTGTTCAGTACTGTATATTAGTAGACGTAATGGCATAGAGCAGCCTACAGTGCAAAAGTGTTACACATAGATTGTAGTGAGGTAGGGGTATAAAACAACCATAACAAACATGGCACGGTGGTTAGCACTGTTGCCTCACAGCAAGAGGTCCCACTCCACCATCTGACCAGGGCCTTTGTGTGTGGGGTTTGCATGTTCTCCCTGTGTCTGTGTGGGTTCTTTCCAGGTACTCTGGCTTCCTCCCACAGCCCAAACATACAGTTAGCGGGGTTAGGGTAACTGGTGCCCATAGGTGTGAATGGTTGTCTGTGTTGGCCCTGTGACAGGCTGGTGACCTGTCCAGGGTGTACCCCGCCTCTTGCCCTATGGTACCTGGGACGGGCTATGATGAATCCCAAATTCCATTCAAAATTAACAAGTAAAATTACTAATTAAAAATTAAATTAAAAAATCTAATCTAATTTTAAAAAAATCATTCTTCTGGAGCTGTCTAGCTTTAATTAAACCACGCGACCTGTCTCCGGTGTCACTGCACAGGGACATCAATGCACCCGTGACACAATAAGACCCGTATCCGTGACGGGACGGGACAAGGCATGCGTCTACTCTTTGTCGATGCCCGGTGATGTGTCCCGGTCACTCTCACTAAAGCCTGTCAGAGACACTTGTCCCTCACCATGAAGGCTGTTGCACCCGTTAGCTTGAATGCATCTACTGTACGGCACAAAATCAAATAAAGTGACAGTAGCGGAGTGTTTGCAAATATTACATCCGCCAAGTGATGTAGTTCTTTAAGGGAAGAACAACAAAAGTCATGTGATGCTAAGCAGCGGCATGCTAAGACTTTCTCTTAAAATATTCAGATGCATCGCTACGTGCTCACAGGTGTGCCATAATTAACGCTTCTGCTACCGTCTTAAAACGTGACTCGGCTGCATCAAAGCACCGGGGCCGCCTGCGTCTCTCTGTTTACTTGCGCATCACTTCACGTGCTCAGCCCGAGAAGACGAGCAGCCCTGAACGTTCCCGCATCAGCGCGGGCGTCCGCGCTTCAGCATCAGCCACGCGCCTCCACAGCACTGCGGTACCCTCGCTGCTTGAATTAAAGAGAAACTGGACCAGAAATGACAAACTCGGTGAACACCGTGTGAGATTTTTGAAACACGTCCTTCTTCTGTCCCGGGCAAAGTTTCCCATGAGTCCCGCAGGACACCTGAGAGCGAGTACCTACCGTCAATCGCCATGATGCTCCGTCCCGGACTCTACCAATTGTAAGGGGGGGCGGGGTGTGATGGAGGAGGCAGGTCATTCATTTACGTACGTGTGTGTGTGTGTGTGTGTGTGTGTGTGTGAGAGAGGTTGTGTAACTGTTGTGCATTTAACGCCATTCGAGCTGTAGTTTATTTCCAAAATGTTAATTTTTGCATGAAAAACTAAAGAAGATGCGATAAGCTAGACTTTATTTTTCCAAATGTTGGGAAATTACAAAAGTTATTTTGTGTGTAAATGGTTCATAATTAGTTCAATTATGTTTGAGACAAATCCCACGATTACAATTGAGCTAAGATGTAGATTATTTCCATATTTATTTTTTTTTTTTTTGGACCAAGGA
>VUQK01015589.1:0-14026 GCA_015106715.1 Bujurquina vittata
ACTGCAGAACAGAACCCCGGCTAGCACCCCCTCCCTCCCCCCCAACCCCTCAAAAAACAAAAAAAAACCTTTAAAGTGGAGAAATACTTGCGCTTCCATCTTTAGGAGATCTTGTTAAATACTATATTTGCTATAGAGTTGATAACAACACACTAGTGTTATCTAATAGTACATTATTGAACTTAATGCACTGTTTCACAACTAGGAAATCTGCACTGATATGTCACTGATATTTGTTATTGTGCTAATGACTAAAATGTTTTTTTTTCTGAAAAGAACAATATAGCCTGTGTCTTACCTTTTAAGTATCTGGAAGTCATTTCTCAGTTTCATATTTTCTTGTTGAAATTGTCAAAGTGGCAATTTGTTTATGAATATGAAGGTAATAATATGGAATGAACATTTCATAAATGTGATTTGGAAAGATTGATGACAAAACAGGCTGAATGACATTGTACTAGTGCACTTTCCTGGACTTCACAGAAGCTAGCGAAACCTAGGCAAGCTCAATTTTCACACTCGCCACCACATCTATCAGGTGCAAGCCTCAGTACCACAGATGGTAAAAATATTTTTGCAGTGTTTCATTAAAAACAAAACAAAAATACATGTATTACCTTTTAGAATTTTTAAATTAAGGTGCCATCACATGTAGGTATACTTATCAGGAAATAAAGAGAGGGTGATTTATTTTACGGTAATACATGAAATCTCTGTCAGTCAGTCAATGAATTCCTCCAACACAATCAGGAGTTGAGCTCCCGAGCTTGTCACACAGGTACATATTAAGCTGCATAGTGTGTGCACACTGGAAGCGATTTGCTCATCGCACATCGTTTTTAAGCTGATGGCTGGTCATTTGCAAACACTCCAGGCTCCAGTTGCCTAGAAGACCGTCTGGTAGGTAGGCTGCCAGTTTATGTCAGTCAATGGTAACCTTCACTCTCATTGGTACGCACTTGCCTGGAAGTTGAGAAAAGGTTATTCTGGCTCCTGCCCACTTCCCATCAGCAGGCAATTTTGTTCTCTTTTGACCACGTTGCTGCAAATAGCTTTCAGTGTGTAAGTAGCTTTGGTCCCCTGAACGTGGTCTGAATCACGTATTTTGATGTCATCACCCTGCCCAGCAACCATTGACCAACATAATGTTTTTGCACCAATAACTTCTAAAAAATAATGTTTAATTTATAGCCACAAAACTTGACTTATGAATTATATATAATGACATCATGTTGCCTTGCAGCCACCTCATGGATTAAAATGACAGATTAAACAATACTGTAGTTTGAGCGTGTACTAGTAAGAGTTAAAGTGAAACTGTTAATATTCATAGATCCAGCCTGATTGCATTTACACAGATATCCTCTTTCACTCATCAATAATTTCAGGCTATGTAAAATCTTCACTTTCGATGCTTTAGATGGGATGCACCTGCCATCTTGGTAACCCAAAAAAAAAAAAGGAGCAGAAACTTGTTGCAGATGGGAGGAATTTGCCTTTCTGGCAGAACAGCTTCCTCACATGGTAAAAGTTGTGAAACCCAGAACCATGATATTTTCCTAAACCTAAGTAAACCATACACTGACAGAAAACGGGAAACAAAACCACCTGGTTCCACTACTGCTCCAACCCCAAACCCCATTTGCCCTTGATTTTAAAAAAAAAAAGAAAAAAAAAGTTTTTACACATGCCACCTCCAACCCCAGCCTTTGTTGATTTATTCTGTTGTTCTGTTGGTATGACAATGTGTTGCATAGAACAGAAGGTTTTATCTCTGAGCGACACTTCAACCATTCAGGCTACTTATCATCCAAGTCACTTCTGAAAACTCTTCTTTTTAATGTCATTTTTTATTGATTTATTTTTAGATATTTTCAGTCATTTGTTGGCATCTTGGCTATGATATAGGATCTAGGCTATCTAGGCTACAGTCCCTTTTAGAGTTGCTGTTTTGAATTTGGTGCACAGCTCTGTTTTTTCACTTTCCTCTTGATGCTGAAAGTTTGTGGGAAGAAAAGCAGACAAATTCCTGCATGCTGTGGGATCTCAGCCTCATTCAAAATGACTGCAGTATGGAGCCCATCGCACAGTGCAGACACATTCAGAATGGTGTCAAACGTAGGGCTGAGTATTGGGAAAGACTAACTTATTACACCTAATCTGCTATTTTTCCATTAGGTTTTTGTGGTATTTGTAGTGCACAGCAGTATGTGGGAATTTAGACTTAATTGCAGAATCTACTATGGGGAAGTTGAAATGTGTGTCCTTACTAATTTATAAAACTTGACACAGCATTCCTTTACTTCTCAGGAAGGAAGTGGAGCGGGAAGGCCGGGGGCCGATACAGGAGCTCTTCCTTTTTCAAGGCATCATTCAAAGCATTTCTTCGCTCCTCGTTGTGTTAGCCTAACCTAGTGTAAGCTTGTACATCCGGTCTCCATAACTGTGCTCTTTTCTAAGAGAATGTGACATTGATAAGGCTCTTTTGAAATCCTGTTTTACAAGGACCTGAAGGAAGGAAAAAGCCAGGAGCCAGCTCAATACTGGAGAGAATATCGAGCCAGCTTTCTGTTTAAAAGATTTATTTTTATCTTTTGAATAAAATTCTGAATGTCAACTTCTCCTGGGCTTGGATAAGTAATAACTCAGCCTTATGAAATGACTGTATATATCTGTGGATTTATAAAAAGTTCCATCTCATAACATTTCTGTAACACTTTGATCTTTAGGCAACAGTCCAGTCAAAACAGCACGTCAGCCCCGATGCCCTGTGTCAATCAACAGACATTTCCAGTAACAATATGCCAACACCCATTCAGCGCTGATCAGGAAACTTTCGCTAACTCCAAATGGAATCTTCTTAATGACTTCCTGTACCCGATGCCTGCTATTGCTGGATTTCAGTACTGGATCATTTTAACTGTGCTCACAACTTTCAGCCCTGACATTATATTTCTGTTGTGTTGAGGAATCACCACTAATAATACTGTCACTATCAGTACTCATTTCCAATCTGCCTATATCATGAGACATTTTTGTTCATAAACATTTTGTGAATGCTTTCGCTGAAGCACTGTATCCTCACAAGTGCTTTCATAGTCATGGAGTCACTCTTAGATTGGATTGACCCAAGATACTTATTGGTAGCCTAGGATGGTTTCTTGCTAGTGCAGTTACTCTGTACTAGTTATATGAAAAGTCCTAACTGTGTGATTTGGCATTGTCTTATGTCAATATGTTTGGCATTACTTCTTCTAACTACAAAAGCAGGTTATTAGACTCATGATTTTATTAAGCTACAAGTTTGCCACCATATCCGCATCATCTCCTTTTTCAGCCTACTTGTACATTGGTATCTGCTGCAGTGTCTTGCCATCAGGTTCTCCACCAAGAACCTATGGAAGAAGTGCACTAAGCATACATCCAAATTTCCACTGGGCAAGATAAACTCATTTATGTAATGAAATGTTTCAGACAAGGCAGATATTGTAGAACATTGTCATGTTCACATACAGTTATGAATTATTTAGTTTACTGTAGATGCTGAGGGTACGTGGGCAGATGCCAGCTGTCCAACAGGTAAAAATAAAAAACAGTTATGAAGCCCCACTAATTTTATTAGCGGTGAAACCTCTAATACATCCTACAATGGCTTCTCAGCAGAGTTTCAGCTTTTACTTGCCTCATAAATAGATTCAAATGTTACAGCTGGATAAGATTGCCAGGACAGGCAAGACAATATACTGTATGTGGGAGAAATGAGCCTGAATTGGCCTGAGACTTTTGGGTGCTGGCACATTCGTTCATCATAGTCACTGGGATACAGCCACACTACTTCTGTCCTAAACCTTGCATGTATTTCTACAGTTTGAGTTCCTATAATTCAATGACTAAAAACCATTTTAACTTCTACCAAAAAATCTAATTGCAGCTGTTGAATATTTAAAATGAAAGAATTCACAAATATTGGCTTTTTCATTAAGTTTCCCTTGGTGCGGTCTATGGTATTCCCTAAAAACCACTTCGTGGCTTTTCCACAAATTTGGAAATTTTGTGAGGCTTTTTTGAAACCCTTCAATTAAATGTATTGGGGTAATCATAGAAAATGGGTTAACGCAAGGAGTTGGTCAGTCGTGTGACCTCCCACAAATAAACATGAGAATACTATTTTTTAATTTTTGCAGTGTCCCTATTAGTCAAATGGTATGAACGTTTTTTGTGTCCTGTCCCCAAGTACACTTACCAAGCTGGGATTTGACAGGTGAAAGTGTTAAAAATGTGGTTTTCTAATTTTAGTTGTTCGTGAGTGAACTTGAGAACTTTTAAGACCTGATGAACTTTGTGAGCTGCATTCAGAGATTGACTTTGCCAGTTGTTGAGAAATTTGAGGAAAAACTAATCACGGCCTTTAGGGGAAGTACTGAAAAATGTTCTCTAATAAAATCAAGCCCCGTTTTCATGGGATTATCATTACCAACAGATGTGACATTATTTTTTGCTGACATGGAACTGGACAACAGTGACTGGAGGATTTTTATTGTGTAGCTATAATTGTCGCTGGTTGTGGTTCCTGCTGTGCAGGAATGTTTATTTAAGACTCAAACGTAAGGTGTAATGTCAATTAACATATTGCTAACCTTTTAGAGGCTGACCATTCTAGTATGATAAATCTGATCAACTGCACCTGGTCCAACTTTTGCACAAAAATGAATGCCGGGGATATTTAAAACATGCATATTAGGTTAAACCTATATTGTTACTAACATCCTACCCTCACATTTAAAGGGGAGCCCCATGCCAACTGCTTTGTCATCTACTACTGAGTAAGAAAATAATTGTTTCTATATTACAATGCTTAAAAAAATTAGATTCTGTATATTAAGTGAATGAATAACCTGGATAATGTTTAATGTGGTCCTGACACATGTTGATGATAAACAAAGTGAAAATGTAACTCTGAGTTTAGTTTCCATGATCCTCCCAGAAAGGGAAGGAAGGGGCACTGGTTGTTTCCCACCCTCACTCATACCACACCCTTAATGGAGGAATAGGCCAAGGCTGGGTCTTGATGTTTCCCTGTGACCTTCCACATTGAAACTCGGCATATGTTTATGTTTTTGAATATTTCAATCTACTAATCACTAGCGTGTTTCATCAGTCATTAGAAGTATAACAACATTACACTCACTTCACCATTCAGACATAGTCTTTACTTTGTTATCGAATTTTCACTCTGAGGTGACAGTTCATGTTGTGTGCCCGCATTTACATTGTTTTTTTGTTTTTTTTTTAAATAACACCAACACTATAACTTACACAATGTCAAAATGTATGCAAATTCCATCATGGCAGTAACAATCAGAGGAAAATAAGTTAAATATTAACATCAAACTAAAAATTCAGCGGGTACTGGGAACCGGGAATAATATGCACAAATGGGCCTGAAGCTAACAGGCTAACCAGCACTCACCATGGTGCTAAGATATAATAACAGATTTGGTGAATTTCAAAACGCCCATGATTTCTGTATCTTACAGGCATCTGTTTACCATGTAGAGAAAGTGATGAGGGAGGCGAGTGTGTGAGAGCTGATGTTACTTGTATCAGGTGCAAATAAGTATGTCTATTGTTATAGATACATTTCCTTTTTTTTTCTTTTTGTTTTTAAGTCTGGGGTGCCACTTGGTGTGATCACCAACAAAGTTTTTAATTTTACTGGGTCAGTCCCCCTAAATGGATACATGAATTTAGAGTTTCGCTCCACCATGACCCCATATACCTTAAAACACCAAACCAATACTGCAATTTAGGAGGCGAAGGATAGTACAGAACACACAGTGCAATGCCAGTATAAACAGTGTATTGCAAGCACACCAAAATAAAAAAGAATAATAATGATCAGCTGCATCCACACGACTCTCTCCCAGTTGATGGTTCCGAGTCTGTGGGAGAGAAGTGTGGATATGACTCCTAGTGTTTGCTGTAGTTTCCAGGTGGTTTAAAGTCTGCACAGCAAGGAATCAATGACTCCCTGTTTTCCACAAGACCAAGATTACCTGCAGAGCCAGAGATAGGCGCTAAGCAAACGGGTGCCCCGAGAGCACCGAGAGACCGATTCTGCCACTTCTTCACAAGCAGCCTGCCATTTTGCCTTTTGGCAATGCCATATTTAAAGGGAGGAAGGAAGCAGGAATCCCATTGGCAAACAGAAAGATATGATGTACGTAAGGGCTGAAGAATCATTTAAGGATATAACACACACACACACACACACACACACAAAAGCAGTATTATTGGTAGATTGCCACAATATGTCAACGTCAGTGAACACATCCAGTTATGGTACACAGGGACGTATATCAGTCACCACCTGCAGGGTTTAACACAAGCCAAATACACTCAAAAAGACATATTGAAGGTCCTTAAGTTGAGAGTGCCTTGATTCATAAACCGCCTCCTTACATCTATGTTGTAGAAATTTTCATGAAGGTTTGTCACACAGTGAAAGTTTAAAGCAGTTAATCTGGACTGTTTTCAGCTAAGACAAATATAAAGCTTGAGCTTAAATGGGATATATCACATAATTGTTTTAACCTTAATTACATTTTTAAACCTTTCGTTAGCTGCACATTTAAGTGTTGTTCTTTATTATTTTATTTTTATTTATTTATTTTTACTCCGCACATAATCTTCTTTATTTGTAGCATCGACGTTATTAAACAGCTCTGGTGTAGGGGAATATGGGAACACCATGAAGTGAAGGCAGCGTTTGTAGAGCTCTTGCACTTTCATGGGGTTTACTGACTCATCAGTGGCTGTGTTGCGGTGAAAGCCGGTACAAGAATTCTCTCCATGTGGTGCACAACACCCGCCGAACACAGAGCTCTGACAATCTTACAACCCAGCTTCCTATTTGCATCACAGCTTTTGCTACAGGAAATGTGTTGTTGATTTAATGATGTGGTGGTGTTTTTAGGTGTGCTGTTCTGGAGAAAGCGCTGGAGTTCAAAGTTATAAACGAATGTGTGTATTAAATTTGAATGCCGCTTACTTTACATTAGGGAATAATTTAATAATAGTTTTGTGGCTATTTTGTGATATAAAGGTTGGCATACAGCATAAAAAATGCTTTAAAAAGTGATTGAAAGAACTGTATTGCTGGCCACTGTATACTTTGTTTCTTATATTTATGCTTGCCAAAAACTCTAATTATTTAAGCAAGATTCCAGATGTTGTAGTTAAGGGCTGATGCAAAATGTACAGGCATACTTTATTAATTCAGGGTCCCACTGGACCAACTAGAGGGACTTTCAGCTTACAGTTCTTTTTATGTGGGGTGTGGGAAGGGATCTGGGATGCTATGGGGGGTTGTGGCCTATATAATACTTCCATGGTTTTGGCAGTCAGATTTTCAAGAAACTTCCTGGTGTGTCAGGATCAATCAGGCCTAAGCCAGTCTTAATTAAAGGCTTGGGGCTGGGCAGAAGTCGAGGGCAAAAGGCATCCCCGTTGGTTAAAAGAATGAAGCGTCTGTCATTACAACACTATGGGGAGTATCAGCTTTATTACTTAAAATTCCTTTTTAAAGAGTCTGACCATTCAGACTTTGACATGCACAAATTATAATATAGCAGTGCCTCATAAATAGCACAGTCAGATATCATTCTGCCATCTTGTGACGCGCTGAAATCGACAGGTTGAGCCAATTTTATAGATGTGAGAGGATTTCCCGTCAACCATATCGTGTGAGGCAGGCTTGATTTTGGACATTTGACTATGAACGAATCCTAATCCTCACTCTGTTATGAGTAATCTTCATTCAGCTTCTTACAGTTTCTGTCACAGAGAGAAGTACTTTATAATGCCCCATCTAAAAGTCCTTTTTTGAGTGCTTTTTAAAGTATACATGCGTTCTCATCTTGAGTCTAAAGGTCCATTTTATAGTTAAATAAGTCTTGTTTGCTGAAGCAGTTTAATTTGCAAAAACTAATGCAGTAGTAAAATAGATGCAGTTATTGGATTAGACCACTTGGGGGCACAGACAACTTACAGGGAAGGAGCTCAGACATGGGGTGTGGATGTTGTACGTGGTGGGGGTGTTCATTAATTAAATGGAATATGATCCAAAAGACTCAATGCGCTCTCATAACACATCATACCCCACAAGAGAGAAAATAAGACAAATACCACAGATGTCCCTTTTTTCTCCTTCCTGTTTTTCTATGGTTATAGTTTCCTCCAAATCCGAACGTCAGACAGACAACGCCTTAGTATGTTTTGGTCTCCTGAGTGGATCTTTCCAGTACACCCATCTGTCAGACTTTTTTTTTTTTTTTTGAGGTCTGAGGAGGGGTATGGGGGGGTGTATTTGTGTCTGGGCCCGAGTGGGTAAATGGGTGGGGGCAAGGGACCAGACGCACATATCACATCGCAGGCCAAATATCCTAGTGCTCTGATCTACCTTCAGATCTACTATTCCAGTCATATCCAGGTTCATATCCACCCAGACACATCCCAGCCTGGGTGCCTGTACTGTAGATGCCATACCACAGTTTTTTAAAGCTGATGCATCCATGCCTGATAATACCCGTGCTTTCCCTCGGTCCCTGTTCTGCGGCAAACCCAACCAATGATTTATTCTAGTGACACCTGTAGATTCAACCAGGTATCAGGTCCACGTCATCTTCAAATTGCGTGACTTTATTTTGTTGGCATAAAATTGGCAGCACTTCCTCTTACATTCTGTTTAGGTACCCTTCAGTGACAGTCAGGTTTGAGTATGACAGTAAAACAGTTGTTTTACTTCAGGTAATTAAATTAATACAAATTAGTTTGACCTTATAAAAATAATGTTCTGCAGCAACATTATTTTCACGAGGTAATTTGAGGTGCTAATGTTGCTGAGCAGTGACAAGTGTTCTCACCTGCAGAACCGATACTGTTAATGCATTCATATCATGGAGGGTTATGTAACAGTGTTAGCTAAGATGGAAAGTGTAGCCACCTTGCCCGTCTTAATGCACTCATGCTCCACAGTGTCAGATGGCCCCAGTGATCCACAGGGCTCAAGATGGCAATGCTGTTTAGCAGTCCGGATATGTGTGTCTGTGTGCTGGTAAGAATATGTGTCTGTGTGCTGCAGTGTTTGTTAGATTAGGCTTAGATACGTGTGTCCATATGGTTTGGCAGTGACACATTTGAATCCTTCTGGCCTGGTGCCAAATGCGTGTAAAATATGCCGTTCAGTGTGTGTGTGTGTGTGTGTGTGAGACTTGTCTTTACACTGAACCCTTTTCCTTGCCTTGCTTTGTAGAGTTTGCATGTAGATAGGCCTATTTAGGTCTTGTGAGATCATGTAGCCATAGTATCTATTATGCAGAGGAGGGAGGTGGATTAGTTTGACCCATGAGATTCTGCCATGGGAAGATGGTCTTGTGCGTGCCAGCCTCTCTGAGTTCCCATTGGTTGAGCATCAGCAGAAAAGTAAATGCCAATCAGTCCTACCTTGCCCCATATCTCTCCTTCCTCCCTGCACTGCTGTGACACAGACCTAGTGACATGAGTTGCGGAGAAGGCTCCCCACCTCTCCTCCGCCTCTTTTCTCCCGAGCACTGTAATCCTGACACTGAAAACCTCCCCTCAGAGAACAAGTGTCAGCCTCAGAACAGAGTGTGCAGTCAGCTCCCCTTTTCTCCCCTTCTGGTTCGCATGTTAGAGAGTGTTAATGTTGATGGAGGTGACGATTAACTATGATCACAGTGATGCCGCTCACTTCTACTGCTGATCGCCTAAACGTTAAGCAGTTGATTTGGATATGACTGGGATCGGGCAGCTGACATAAAGCGAAAGACACTTTGGTGAATATTGTATAAGCTTCGCCACCAGATGTTCTGCAAGCCATTGCTGCACATTTGAATTGCTAATAGTATCTACAGTTCTTCTTGATGTTTCGAATCTTAATAGATTCTTAATTTTTCATTTTGTGCATACGCAGTTTAATGATTACACATCATATGTGTACACAGGGTGATTCTATACTGAATTTCCTTTTGAAGCAAGTTATAAACTGTGTTGAAAGTACAGACATAGTGGTAAGCACACATATCCACTGTTGCTTCTACTGAGATAGACTTTGCTATGGATGATTCTGAAGAAGGGCCGAAATATTTTGGGGACACATGAGATACTGATCGTGTTTTAGCCCTCTCTGAAAAATGGTGAAACAGCCCCTCCATATTTGCATTAACGTCTGTCATGTCCAGCCCTGTGCGGCCAAAGGTTTACTGTCGCAGGTGCATGCTCCATCTGTCCCTCTCCTTATCTTCAGTCTTTAACTGTTCAGATACACCACCATGGTTATTCCTTATTTTACATCAGATTTGTTAGATGCTCAAAATAGAATATTCCCACTTAAGCATTTGAGTGGAAAAAAAAACATATTAAAGACATCTCATTGGACAGAGCTGTCACAGCATTTCCAAATTGAGTCATACCTCTTTGTTTGTCCAGCTTGAGATTTGGGGTAATACAGGGTTGAAAGGGGCCAAGTGGTCCCCTATCCCGAGCAAACGTGGACATGGTGACAGCCGATGTGACAACAAATCTCCACGAGAACTATGCTGTCCTGCCAACATTGTCCCCGCCTCTCCGCTACCAGCACAAACCCCTCACCCCTCAGCCCAGGGCTGTGATCTTGCATAGCCAGTATAATGAAGCCATATAAGCCTGTTATTTGCTGCTTTACGGCTTGTTTTATGAAGGTGAGCTGACAAGCAGCTCCCAGAATGGTTCCTGCCACTTTAACAGACAGCATTACCAAGAGAAAAGGAGCTATGAGGAGGGAGGGCAGGGCTCACTGGAGAATGTGCTGGGACCTTTATGTTAGCCCTGCCAGGGCTTTGATGGGTAGAGGTCTGGCTGCAGGCTATCACTGGTAAATTTTACGTCTTCCATCTTTTGTCAGGGGGACATTATTGACGTTTGACCTATGCTACTATTCCCACCTCCTCTTCACTAATCAATTACCACATCGATCCATTAATCAGACAGGGTGATGGCCAGTGAAAGGGCTCATGGGTATGTGTGAAGAATTGTGGGAGAGGCCTCAGGCTATCGTGGAGGAGGGCGTTCACCTGTGGAGTACACTGTTTAGAGTTAGGTTGGCACTGCTTGTTAAGCCATTCATTTAGAATCATAAATGTGACTTAAACTGCTCAATAATTTCTGCAAAGTTGAGCTGTTTGTAAATTTGTGTTCATTTTGCACTAATGGGAATATTTTAAATGTAGACAACCCATCCATTGTCACATGCAAACACATGCACACATGCCTGTGTATTGTTTCATCATGTTGATTTGTGTGTGTCTATTTTTCCTTTGTTTTTTTTTGTTTGTTTTTTTAAAAAAAATTCAAACACTGGGAAAAACAGTTGTTTTCAACATAGAAACATCCAGGCTGAAAATCGGCAGCAAGCCTTCTTATTAAGGAAGCATTATTTAGTATGACTTATGAAATACTGGCCCAAATATCAGCCATTACACTGCTGCACTAAAAACAAGGATGCTTTTGAGTGAGAGCAAACATTTTTGTTCGTCTGACTGTTTCCATGGAGGTTGGGCAGAAACATAATTGTGTTTAGGACACAAACAGAAACAGATCAGACACACAGACAGCCAACAGATCAAAACGGAAGCTGTGGGAGAGGAATCCACCACGCTTTGATTAGGTTTGGTTTCGGTTTGGTGTGTACAGACCAAAGCCGTCACCCCAGTCTGTCTCTGCCCTTGCCAAGTTGTTTGCCAAAACAGGAAAAGATTTGGGAAAGAAAGTTAGAGAAAAGCTGTGGGCTGTTTCAGCTCACCCCCCTCGGTCTGACCAGGGTCCAGCCGACAGTCACCCAGCTCTTGTGGGTTTAGTGAATTGAGAAGACACTTCTTGTGTGGATTTTTCAATTCTTCAACATGTCATTTGGCTGGGAGTGCTATTGTCCCCTGCCCCTTTTCTCCCTGCTCCTTCTGCTGAGACGAGTCGTGTCATCCCCTCGTGATCAGCACTTTTGTTGCTTTTGTTTTTGGCCCTACCTCAGAAGTCCATCTTGTCTTTTATGTCCCTGCCTTTCATGCATAAGGGAACAGTTGTGGCCTGTTGTGGGGCTGTTCCACTGCATTTCCACCAGTGGGGTTTCCTTTCATTCTCTTCAAAGTACTACAATGGGGCTCTGAAGGCCTGAATGGCCAATGCAGAGTGCACAATCCTACAGAGCCCGCTCATTTTGTTTTGCCAGAGTCAATAAAAATGCTAAGTTAAAAGCTAACCCCCTTATGCCCTCCTCCAATAGAGTGACTTGTTTGACCTTTAAGTCCCCCTCTCAATTAACTTTTAATAATAAATTCATTGATTTTTTTTTGTCTTAACTCATCTAAAGTGCATTGTTCTGCATGTGTTTAATGTTGCATTTTCTTTGACGTTATTTATAACAGATTAATCAAACACGTACTGTACATACAGCATGACACCATGCTGAGTAGTGACTTAAAGGGATTTTTAGTGACAGTCAAAGACAAAGAGGGGGAGCTGGAGTGACATCTGCCAGTCATCAAATCAGACTGGATGCAGTTGCACAATATATAAGACCTGTGTCCTTTACATTGCAGCTTTTTGCTGTCCTGAGACCTAGATTAAGACATATCTATTCAACTAGTTTTATGTGGAGGGATGAAGGATGAAAAAAGAAGAAAAAAGGCTGCTGTCGTCTGTGAGCATTACGGCAGAGGCCTTGCATAAAAGCATTGTGTGCCAATTTGTGAGCTGGAAGAAAGCCGGGGACTTTGAGAAGGATTACAGGTAGGCAGGCATTGGCTGCTGAAGATAACTGCCATGACTTCGTCCTCATTGTGTAGATTAAGGCATAAAACCCAAACTAATGAGACTGGAAAGGGGAGAAGATGTGAACAGGAGGATGAGTAAGGTGAGGGACATTGTTACTGGAAATAGCTTTTTAAAAGAAAACAAGAAAGGTGTAGAACGAGCAACATTACAGCCTGACGTTTTTCAATCTTTAGTTAAATGGCTGAAGTCTTGGGTTAAAGGGGGGTCAAGGGGATTTTCTTTCTAATTGTATGATCAAATAATTAAATTTTTATGATGTCAGTAGAACACAATATGTTTCTGCTGAAGGGGGTGTGGATTATTCAGAGCAAAATGAATATCTGGTGCTGTTTCTCCATATATTATTTTATTCTTTTCTTTTTTTTCCTTTGCAAAGTACAGTCAATACAGACATCAGCAACAAAATGCTAGCGTGGCCAGTAAGCCATTGTCTATCCTGCTTCTCTTGGTAAAAGAGAGACTAGCCCCCAGTAAATTCTGAAGCCCCCAGCTGATCTAATCTGGAGGGGAACGGATTGCTCATCCTGAGCTCCAACTTGCTAGAGGGCAAGCAAAGAAAGCAGGGGGCACAAAAGTAGTAGAAAAGTGTTTGATTCTTTCCTCTCCCTGTCTTGGGTGTCTCTGGTTAATTTTTCAACATTTCTCTGCCATCCAGTTGTGTCCTCAGTCCTGAGGCAGTGTGAAAAACAAAAAACAAAAAACCATGCACATAGAGGATCATGCTGGGAGGAGGACCATGTGCGGGGAATGCTTCAGCTCTTTCATTCTGAAAGGAAAAAAAGAAAAAGCAAAACAAAAAAACCCCAAAGAGTGTCAGACAGGCAGGTGGACATGAAGGTAGGTAAATATTGATGACTTTTTGACCATTTTATTTCCCACCCGCAGACAGCTTTCTGCAGACAGACGGCTTGTTGATGCTTCAGTAACATTGATTTCCTCCCTGCTCTTTATTCATCTTTAGTTTCACCAAATTTAATCTTGAATCTTAAGCGCCACAGACCTCGGAATGTAGTTTGCATATTAAAAAGTAGCTGATTATTGTGGGGTAGAAACACAGATCTTTAATTTTGTGCATTTTAGACACAGCTTCTGCCTGCACCTCCATGCTGGAGATAATTGTAGAAATCTACATATTGAG
>VUQK01015589.1:14046-28337 GCA_015106715.1 Bujurquina vittata
CAAAATTAAAGATCTGTGTCTAAAATGCACAAAATTAAGTAGCTGATTATTGTGGGGTAGAAACACAGATCTTTAATTTTGTGCATTTTAGACACAGCTTCTGCCTGCACCTCCATGCTGGAGATAATTGTAGAAATCTACATATTGAGAGGGAGGCTGTCACCAGCGTCTGTTTTGGAGTGGGCCTCTTGTTATCTCCTGTAATTCATGCAGTTGGATGAATATGACCACCTGAATTAGGCTATTATGCTGCCATGTGGAGGGCAGTGGAGTTACAAGAAACGGTGATCATCATGTCATGATAATGAAGCAATTACTACAGGGTATCCGGAATACAATATTGAATGCCAGAGTACAATAAACAGTACCTTGAAACTGTTATGTCACATACATATCTTATCACAAATTGAGTATTTATCATGGTCTACTGTAGTGTGCCAGTGAACCAGCAAGAACGTAATGTACGTAATGTAAAAATGGAATGATAAAGCTAAAGAACCCTTGTTTGTACCAAGTTTGACCAAAAAACAACAACAAAAAAATAGATGGAATTCTGTGGAAAGTGAATCTAAATGAAATTAAAATAGTTATTTTTAATATTGCTAAAGCAAATCAAATGCTAAATGCAAATGAATTATAAGTAGTATAAAGACTATGCATAAAATATTAAGACTTTGAAATCTCTTTTTTTAATAAGTTTTTTCTTTTGCTTTTCACAGCTTTTTAAGTTTTGTCTGGAATATGTCGCTGACATAAATTTCAAAATGAGCCTGTATTATCCAAGAGACATTTCTCCTGTAAATATTTGATATGTTGGCTATCAGACCTGCAGACTTTTTGCTCATGATTTGACTCTTGACTGATGGTTAGCTTCATTCCAAAGAACAAGCAGAGAGCACATTGCTGGAAAGCTACTCGTACAGTACTATGCAATGTATGCATATTTTCAACTGGTTTTCAACTGGGTGACTGTAGCTCAGGAGGTAGAGCAGGTCACCCACTGATCAGAAAGTCGGCGGTTCGATTCCTGGCTACTCTGGGCTGCGTGTCAATGTGTCCTTGGGCAAGATACTTAACCCCAAGTTGCTCTCCGATGCAAGCGTTGGAAGTGTGAATGTGTGTGAATGTTAGATAATAAAGCACTTAGCTTAGTAAAACATGGAAGTGCTTGTATGAATGGGGTAAATGTAAATGTGTTGTGTAAGCGCTTTGAGTGCTCGGACAGATTAGAAAAGCGCTATATAAGAACTAGTCTGTTTTGGAAAAGGTTTTATGAATTATATTTTACTTAAAATATGAGTTTAATAAGCAATAATCTCACCTATAATAAACAAAGCCTTTTCTCCTTAGTGAAACTACTACTGCTACTAATATGGCTTAAAGTTGCCATTTTTGACTGTAGGGTCTACACTGCACTGGCCAGCATTTCCCACTTCTCCTGAGTAACTGTGATCATTCCCAGAGCAGCAGGCTTTTCCAGTTAAACATGCAATGCAGTCCAAAGCTGTGGTGAGCATTCATATGTTCACAGGACCCCAAATGCCAGAAGCATAATCTAAAACAGAACACAAACAACTCAGCGGACTAAACAAGTCAGTAGAAGTGTGAAATCCTTACAAAGTTTGACATTTGTTGCCTGTTACCTTGAGAGATTGAGAGACACATTGATGCACCTGCCTGGATTAAATAACAGGGGATTTCAGAGATAAGGAGATGAATATGGTGAACGTGTACAGTAGTCCGAGTGGGGAAGATAAGATGTGTAGTTCAAGGATTTGTGGTTCAAGGTGGATTTATTGTAGTTGGACTCTACAAAGATTCTGACAGTAAGTGTCACATCATCAGAGGCTCGTTTGTTGGATTGAAGATCAGTTGGTTGTTCTCTATTTGTGAACTGCTTTGTCTAAGACGCTGTCTGGTGTTGGAGAAAGACACAAATCTGCATGTAAAATACTAATTGGCAAGTGTGGAGAAATGTCATCGATAGTTGTTAGATAGTAGGTCCAAACATAGCATAGTGTAGTTGAGCTTGTACACTCTTAAACTGAGCTCGCCACCCTTATACTGCGTTCTACCGTCCACACTCCCCATTTTAATGCTCGGGCCTGTGTCTGTTGCTGCCTCCCTAATAAGAACCACTTGCACCCAGCACCATATAACCCACTAACATATTGTTACCTCTTATCTAAGACCAGTAAACATAGTCAATGAGGCAAGCCCCCAACCACTTTACAGCTGCTATATGGTCACATAGGCCCTGAGTTGTCATAACCCTTCATGTAAAAAAGAAATGGAGTAGAGGGGGAAATGGCACTTTAGGGACTTTTTAAATATATAGAATGCAAATATATCATACATTGATCTAATATTGTGGAATTTTCAAACAGATATAGGATGATGTAAATAGAAATCTAGATGTGATGTCTGTTTTTGATTACAGTACCTAGATTCCCATTTTTCACAAGTCTCCCTGATTCTGTGATGTGGTTGCCTGACTATGCAAATGCTTCCTTTAGGTTTTCATGAAAAGCTTGTTCAATGCAAATAACCACGCTCACTATCTGTAATCCCAATGTATAAATGGCACATGGTTAATTAAATTAAGGTCACCCCCCAAAAAAGCGAGTCTTCAGCAAGTGAAGGGCATGCTTGATGGGATTTAGACCAGACAAGTTACTTGCCCATTGGATAATATTGCATTCTTCACTTTCAAAGACTCTTTGGATTCTTATGCTGTATTATTATTTTTTTTGACCATCAGTGACCACCTACAATGTGTAAAGCTGCCCAATTAAGCTTTTGGCTGAATGTGAGTTTATGTAACAAGTTTATCACACACTTCAGAATCTACCAGCTGATTCTGCAAGATCATCAATAAACACTAGACCCGGTGGAAGCTATCCAGAAAAAACACATTATTTGTACTTATGTCACTCAGTGACTTGCAAATCAATTTATAACTTTCATGTCATGTTTTTTCTAGATTTTTCATTGATATTTTGTCTCTCTCTATCAAATTAAAACTGCCATAAAAATTAGAGGCTGTTCATTTCTCTGTAAGTGTGCAAATTTACAGATTCAGCAGGGGATCAAATTATTATTTCCCCCACTGTATGCTGAGATGATGAGCTGTTACAAAACTTCTCCCTATGTTCTTTCTCCTCATTATTCTGGTATAGTTTGATCTTAGGGTAAAGATGTTCTTTGTATGTTTTTCTTTTTGCTGGAATTTTTCCTTATTATGGAGCATGTCCTGTATTATCCACGACTCTGTGGGCTTTTTGGTAGCTTTAGAGGGAACATCTTGTGATGAGATCACTCTAAGTGGAACCCCAGTAAATACTCAAACACCCATTATGGAAATATTATCCTTATACTCCATATGTATGCATATTGAGAGTTACACATTCAAATTTAACAGAGGTGCACATGCAGGGGTGGTGCTATGGATGCAGCTGCATTATCACCATCTTCCACATGTAGATTTTTCCTGTGCTGCTGAGTATCATTCTTCTTCTTCATCACACAAACCACAACACTTCTAGGTGTATGCTGCCCCCTTCAATGCTGGAAGAAATGCAGTATCAGTACGGTAAAAAAAAGTTTTCAGTATTTTGGTATCTTGAGTATCATTTCTGGTGACATCCCTATATCTGACTACAGCTAACCATGACCTTGACTTTCAATTTATTAAAACTAAATGATTTAAAAGTTTTTAGACTTTATTTTTCATGGATGCATCATCATCATCATGTTGGTAAAATACAGGGCTTGCCAAATTTATTAAAATTTTATTTCATAAAATCAAGAAAACACAAATCTTTTAGAAGTCTGTCAAAAAACATTTTTAAAGCAAAAAATTATGTTATTCATTAGCCAAATAACAAACTGAATGCATGTTTTTATACCCAAATTTGAGCTTGCAGAAGTCAGAAATTAATCAAGCACAACATTCAACCACTAAAACACATTTTTCTTTTAAGAAATGCATTTAAATAAATGTAATCTGGCATCTTAATAAAAAATAATAATGTGCTGTAATATTAGTATTTTTTAAGTTTTTTGTAGATTTAAAAAGTCATGGATAACAATAATAACTATATTTTAGTATTAAAGATTTAATTTAAAGATATCAGAAACCTAAAATAGGGATTTTGGTAATTACCAATATTGTTAATTGAGGGCAACTGTGGCATAAACCTTACATTGGGTAGTGTTCTAATAAATTTGTTAAGCACTGTATATCCTGAGAGAACCAGCTTTGTGGCAGTTCCCACTTCATTGTGTGTCTCCAAGACGACATTTTAGCATTACAAAACCAAACACTCTGGTATTGTAATGGCAAAATGATCTCCAATACGGTTTTATTGTACAAGGCGACATTTCTGCATGCTGAGTGTCAGTACATGGCACATGTAAATATGACTTTCCATATTCATGGCATTTCACGCAGTCCCGTTCAGTGTGTATATTGCTCACGTTCACATTGTGATGATGATGAAAAAGCGATTTATCGGTCAGTAGGTAGTTACTTAGTATGGCGCTGTAACAATCCCCCCTGAGCAGTGTCCACAGAATAGATTAATTTCATTTGGATCACAAAAACCTCTCTTTATTTTTACCGCTTTACAAACCCACCTCCATCCTTGGACCGGCTATCTTCCTTTTTTATGTTCTGTGCTGCTTTTTCATCTCTTTCTCACCATTTTTGGCCCTGGACATTTAAGTCCCTGAAGGTATTGTGAGCTGTACCTATTTTAACTGGTCTACAATTTGCATGGAGTTGGCCATAGTCCTCCCTTCAAACTTTGTCCCCAAGCCTTTTGTAAACAGGCTCTGTGCCTGGAAGCGCTAAAATGCTGGAAGCATTTTGAATTGGTTTTAACTGTCTGCTACAACTGCAACATCTCAGTGTAGATTAGGTCTTATTGGGACTGGAGGGCATGTGGAAGCGTAGTTGACAGGATTAAGTGGCTATTGAAGTCACTTTAGCTCCTTTAGAGAGCAAGAGACATGAAAAGAGAATAACTCGGCCCCCTCTTTTACAGAAAGGATATCCCCTCACTTGCTTGCTTTCTTTCTTTTGCCGTCCTCAGGCAAAGAAAGACACTATCTACCAATAGGATCCTCAGAGGACTTCTGGTACCCAGAAGGAGTTAAAGCACTGTAAAAAGGTGTTTTCAGGAACTTTTTCATAGATCTAGGAACTGGTGGCTGTTGTACCCTATTATTTCTGTGACTGCGCTGCAGACAGTAGATTCCATTGTGGTTCTTAGAACTCTGATTTAGAGACTTTTTGTAGCTCCTACTGACAGTGGAAGGCGCAGGATTAGACAAGTTTGTAAGTGCATGATAGGTACAGATACATATACAGCATTGGGAGCTGCCATAAAAAACAGTGTACACAACATCTTTCTAAGGTTAGTCTTAAAAGAGTGAGTTCCAGGCTTTGAGCATGTATGCCACAGAGAAAATTTAGACAATTTTGACTCCCCAGAGCAAAATTTTAATATGTTTGCCCAACTCGCCTCACCTGTGTACCACACATCCACCTCAAAGTGAAGTAATGTATATAGAAAATGAATAGGATGAAGCAGTGTTAGAGTGTGGAGGCTAAATCACTTTTGGTTATTCATTCACACAGAAATGATATATTTGAATATCACATTACCTCCACAAGAGGGCAAACCATATTAACGAGAGACATAAATATTTATATATACAGAATGGGCATCCGATGCCCTGAGAGAGCTGTGCTGTAAAAAAAAAATAAATTAAAAAAATGCAAGAACACAAAAAACTATGAAACAACACACTTTTCATCAATGCAAAATGGGAAATACTCAAATCATCAAGGGCCTGTGCTTCATTAAGGTTTTTTCTCTAGCTTCTCATAAAGATTATTAAATAGCTATTCAGCCATCACAGACGGGGTTCCACATTTTCTACCATCTGCTGACCAAAAGGTTAGGTTTTAACTCTCTGCTGACCACCCCATCTTCGTTGAGCCAGGGGTCAGCAGGTGTCAGGGAATGCAAGCTAAAAAAAAAAACTTTAAAAAAGTAAAGAAGAACCACACAAATGTTATGACTCAACACCATTTATTTTCAGCTCATTAACCATTAACCTCGCCAATGATAACAATGTTTATGAAACTGATCATTTTCGCAATCAAATAATATAATAATAAAAGCAATGCATTACCAAATGGTGGCTATTAGCGCATCACTTTAGAGCTCCTATTATTTTAACAACTGTATTTAGAGAGCTGTATTTATTCCTGAATGCTTCACTTTACTTTGTGCATCTGAATGAATGCTGTGTATAGCTTATTTACCCTTTAAACTAGACTCCAACAAACCAGATAATAAAACCAGTCCTGAAGACGATGATAAATAATGGTGCTCGTGTTGTTTATATCACAGTGCAGTTTGTGACTTTGTAACATTGCACAATAGCAGTAATGTCTTTATGTATACTTAGTCATTTGGGCATTATGTGACTATAAGAACAGAATGTTATCTGAAATCTGTTTTATACCTGCAGTGTTCATGGTAGGAATAAAGATGCTGACTTTTTTTGGCAGTCGTAAACTAAAAAAAACAGTTTTGAAATTATTGCAATTTTGATTTGGGAAAACACAGACATATTCAAGTTTTTTTTCTCTGACTCAGCTCTAAACAACCTCTGACTCTCATACTCATTCACTTTCTGCCATGCCTAGATATGCAACAGCGTGACAAAATTAGCATATGACTGGCTCAATGTTTGGGTGAGTTTGTTCTCACAAAGACTGCCAAAGCACAGGTCAGCGTCTCTCATTCACTTCAATGAAAAGCTGAAGGGCAAACAGAACTCCCAAAATGAAATGTATCCAGACTTTCACTTGAGTCTGAGTGAGTCCTCCTCTTGTATCTGAGTATTATAAATACTTATTATAAATGCAGCAACAAGCTTTAATCATTCATGGCCTTTAGCTACTTATTGATAGTGTGTTGATATTGATATTGTGCTGTACACCAAAGTATATATATGCCCATGTGCCTTCGTGGCCTTATGTATGTATATATTGTTGTTGACAGAGAGCGCGGGTGGCTCCGGGCCGCAGTCTGGCAGTTGTATACTGAAGCATGGCGTCATCACTATCACTCCGCAGGCTCCTCGCTGCACTACATACCCCGCAGGGCAGTTCTCTACTGCCCTGGCAATGATGAGCGAAAATTGAAGAAACTAGCCTCGCTGGATGTCGACTGTGCTGTGTTGGACTGTGAGGATGGTGTAGCCCTCAGCAAAAAGGTACATAAGTACAAAGATGCACGCTTATAAATGAAATTCAGCTTTGTATTAACAGGATAGCAGGGAACCCACAAACACTCCCATAGCTGTGTGATCCTGGATATATTTTAATTCCCATATCCCTCTATCAGACAGTTGCTTGGGCTTAATCACTGAAAGGAAAACTGCCTAAGTGAGATGTTTACAACAAGCACATTTCACCCCATTATGATAGTATAAAGACAGTGCCCCCCCACCCCCATCAGAGTCATTTAAAACAAGGTGACCATGTCCCACTGGGTAAGCAGTGGGAAAGCACCAGATGCAGCAGGTTAAAAGCATTCTCCTCCTGCCCACACTACCTTCTCATTGGCCCTGCTGAACTGCCCATGAAATTGTGATTGGAGAGTGGGATAAAGAAGGGGCCCGGGCAAAAAGTTAACTAACAAAGGTTTTTAAGTCATGATAATAAAGATGATTGATATGGCTGGAGGCTGTTCCTGTAGTAGACACAAGACAATAAGATGATGGCCTGTGTGACTGACAGCTAAAACTATGACCCGGCGATGGTGTTGGTGGATGTAAAAAGCTTCTGTCTGTATTGTGTGATTAAAGGGAATGCAGAGAGGAATGCAGCACTGAAGGAGCCATTCAGGCTTGTCAAGAGATCAGATGCTAGACTTTTGCACTGTCAGCATCTAACCCGTCTTCCTCGTGTTTAAGCAGAAGTGTTTCGCTCCAGCTAATTCCTTTCAGCAACTCACTCATTTCACCTACAACACGAGTTGAATTTGCAGGCAACAATTGCAGATTCTGAATTTTTTTTTCCCCTCATTTTCAAAAGGTCTTTTCCATGTTAGCTGCTGCTGCTGCTGGGTTGTGTGTATAGCCCCAGTATGTGCTGGTTAAAAATAAAGGGAAAATGTATATAGCTACAGGATATTTCCATTTATTCAAAATGCAGAGTGATGTCCCCCAGCAGGCATACCACTCTATCTTCCACTAGTAGCACTCTGAGTAATGCACATGAAAATACCAATACATTAAATTCTGGAAAATACTATTGTCCCTCAGTAGTTCCCCACCTAATAATCCCATTCTCTGATCTAACCATGTCTGCCCTACACTACAAAGCAAAACATAGCGTCAGAACAGATTTGAGCTTTTGACACTTTTTGGCTCGTTGGCTTTCGGCACAGTGTGGAAAAAGTCTTGTAGCCTGTTATGTGTTTGGTAGGTCATGCTGTGTAATATAAAAATTAGTAATATACTCAATAACAAAATGCACCTTCCCTACTGGCACCCTTTCTTCACTTTCCACACTCTTGGCGTCTTTCTCCACTGTGGCAATTGGAAATCCATGGGGGATGTTGTGTAGTTATACCTTCCCTTAAGATGATATATTTTCCTTTTGGATGAACAGTACATGTGTGGGTGTGTGCGTGTGTGTCTAAGTATAGGTTTCTTGGAATACCTCAAACCATTGTTTTGGATATAAATTTCTATGAGGAAATGAGTTGGATTTTATTTTTCACTATGTTTTAAAAAATATTTTTCCAGTTATTTTTATTACATAAATTGGGGGATATTTACCAAGATTTTTTTTTTACCCCTTAAAGCAACTAAACCATTAAAACCACAGAATATTGCGTTTTTAGTCTAGCATTATTTATTTTCAGAAGTTCCTTTGGAGAGAAGCAAAATACATGGGGAAATGGATATTGATCTAAATTTTTGCATTTATTATTGCTGAGAAATTAAACAACTAGTTAAAGAAGATGCAAAAGCTTGCCAAGAGGTGTTACATGCTTCAGAGGAGATGCATTTCTCATGATGCACTTCTAATTGATGCCTGCTGCCTCCAGAGGCTGTGTAATGGCTCATATTTGATGCTTTATAGCCATACCAAGACCCAAAGCATACTTTTATGCTTTTAGGATTATTTTTATTCAGTTATGCACACATAAGTCCAATAATTGTTTATTGGTCTCTCGGTGCTGCTAAAACACAGATGAATTACCTGACAGCTCTGTGCGTGAACACACTTTGAGACCTGATAGAGAACTAATGCTGCTCTTTTGATGGACATTGTGTGGACACTGTGTAATGCGCACACACAGGTTACAGTTCAGTGGTATGAAAGTCCAACGCTCCACTAAAAAACATTAAATGACTTCAAAGGAACTTTCCATTTAGTGCCAAAAAAATATAGCCTGTTACTTTTTTTCTTCCACGTTTTCCTGCTTTTATTTGCTTCTCCTTGCAGCTAGTGGCTCACAGTAAGTTTTAGTCAAGTACCTACATTAAAATTGTAGCCTATTTTTGATGAGATCTGGACCATGCTTAGTTTTAGGTTTGGATGCATTTATTGGAAGTCGCTCTGCCAAAAGCGTCTGCAGAGTAAATGCAACTTATTCAAATCAGATGCAGATGTTGCTGGACACGCTTGCATCTTACTGCCTAAGTAAATACCAAGCTGGATTGAATAATGCGCTGACACAGTTGTGTACTTACCGAGCAGTAATTTGCATGAAGCTTTGTAAGCATACCCCAAAAATATTACCCTTAACCTGTCGTCTATTAAGTCAATTTAAGCTTTGCGTTAGGACCAACTGATCTATAAATGCATGAGAGAGTTAGCTATTACAATGTGTCTGCTCACAATTTCAACACAGTATACCCTAGAAGCGATTATCTTCACCATGACAACTGCACAGTCTGCACTGTGGGTTTGCCAAGGCATGCCAGGCCGCAACAATGTCCTAAAGTCTCGTAATGCATATCTAATGGGAGCAAAGCAAAGACTGAGCTTGCTAAATGCCATTCTGCACCAATGTTTTGGTGACTGTAACAATGGTGAAATAGCAAGTGTAGTTACTGAGTACCACCACCTCACTCCTATTATGTGTTCATTAATGTATTCTTTTCATTATCGTTCACCTTCACCTTAAAACAGGAAAGGATGTTCATGACAAAAAAGGTATGTGATGAAGGTCAGTCTGCCCCCTCCCCTTTTAAATTGAAATCTGGGAGCGCTGGCTTTAATTGCCTGCCACTTTGACTCTAAAAATGTCTGCACTCCATCTTGGCAGTAATGCTGGCAGCTTAAGAGGTAGGGAGAAAAGAAAGGGAGTAAAGGGTAGGAGCCACCCAGAGCTTGCTAACTGTCGCCACGGACCCAGAGGGGAGAGAAGGAGGAGGTGAGAGGGGAGGGAAGACAAGGCTGACTGCTCTAACACTCTTACACATATCATATCTGTATGATCAGTGGGGTGGAGGAAAAGGGAGGGCAGGTTGAAACCCCGGAGCGGAACTGACGGCTACACCTGTCCTCTCTCCTCCCCTCTCTCTCGCCGTCTTGTTCTTTTCTGTCCCCCTCTCTCGCTCGTCTCCCCTCTCCAGGGTCCGCAGGGTTAAGATTGTTTATGTCTCTCTCCCCCCATGTTCTGTCTCTGTCTCTTAGTGCCCTTTGGTCCAGTATTCCTCCTGGTGCTTCTCTTTCTCCCTCTCTTTTCCCCACATGGGTCCCTCCATCCTCCATGACTCCCCCCTGCCTCCCTGCCGCAGAGATTCTCTCCTAATCCCTGGAAGTTTGGAACTAATGAACTAACTGCTGAGCCGCTGCCACGGAGCTTGGTCCCAAACTATACTGTACTTCACACTCGATTTCCTCTCCAGATGGCATAGTGGCGCGGCCGACACAACAGGGAGCACCTCTCACACACCAGCACGCGCCTGTAAATGCACACAAGACCAGCAGAATACAAACATGCACACATGCGTATGTGTGTACACGTAGTCACATACGGACATTCACACACACAAACACACGCCGATAAACACATACACAGATTGTTACAGTTGGTGTCCCACTGTACACCAGTGTCCTGCATTCATTTCAGTATGTTACTGAACCAGGAACAGTTGTTGGGGCTTGAAAGGAGGTAATTCACTGTTCATTTTGAAAGTACAAGACCAGTGTGAACAGTCCCAGATTGTAAGGCTAAATGAGTACAGAGGTGTGATTACAACCATATACTGTACCTTTGGTTTTGCTTTTTTTTTTAAAGGAAGCAGTTTGTGTGAAACATGATGGTTCTTGTTAGATTTGAGTAGAGATTAATTTGTAGAGCTAAGAAAACAGTTTTTTAGTATTAAAAACCATTTATAGTTCTAATAAGTACACTTCCTCTTACAAAAAGATGCAAAAATACTAAATTACTATGAAATAATCTTTACTCTTTTGTGTATAATTTAAGTCCATGCCCCCCCCCCCCCAGTCCACACTTTTAGCTGTACTTTGTGCTTTACTTAGTGACTTAGGAACTGATGTTTAAGTGTACATGGCAGCATTTAATTCATAATATATAGTGCTAAGCCAGATGTTTGTATTTTTTCTGTAATCCCATTTTTGCAGTAATACTAATTTCCACTGGTCTTGGTGCTGCCAGTGAGAGCAGTTGAATGACACATTGTGGAGTGGATATCATCATTATAGCAGTATATTACCTTTATCTCGTTGTCAGTCAATGTAATGTATGAGCTATGGTCTGTGCATGAACTGTGTCTGACACCAGAGACTTGCAACTTAACATAAATTATGCAGCCAACTGTCAACTGATACATGACCTCAGTTCACTGCTTGCAGTGTTTTTTCAGAGGACACTCAAAGGCCCGCTCCCCGTTTAAGTGGATTCAAATGAATAAACTCTTGACAGAAAGTGCTCCGGGGGAATAATGTGAACCGGCAGAATTATGAATGCTATTTAGTGTGTATTATACAGCATGTGACCACATGTGCATGTGCTCTACACCTTAGAAGACTCCAGAGACTTGAGAGAAACTCCAGGTCAGCCTGCCAAAACTCACAACTGGGATGTAATGCACTCAGCCAGAAAGTAGACCCTGCCCTGGTCACATGAGAAAGAGCATCCAGTCCAAACCTGACTGATTGTTTGCAGAGTGTGTGTGTGTGTGTTTAAGTGTCATTTGTCAGAAATCAGTTGGTCTGTTTCAGGGGGAGTGCCATAGGCAACCAAGTGGTCAGGTTGCATAGGGGAGTAATGATGCAGTGATTAGCATCCACTGCATAGAAGTATAGATATATTTCTTGGAGTTATAAGAATGTTTTTCTGTATGTTTTTTAAGTTTGAAAGAAGTTGTAGACTGTATGCATTTGAATATATTTTCAACTTTTGAAACCCATTTGTGCTGCAGCTTTAGTGGATTGAGAGCGAGGACTGAAGCTGAGCAACGCACTGGAAAATGCTGAGATGGAGAACAGAGAGGACCTCTCTGCCTCCCATTATCCTATTACACTCTTGTGTTTTCACTGGCTTACGCCACTCTGTGCTACGTGGCTTGCGCAACCCACCCAGTGCTTAGAAAGTAACCCAGTATGACTAGTGTTGATGGAGAGGAGTGCAAGGCGATGAAAACACTGAAGAATGGGAGGAGGAGAGGGATGGAGCATGAGATGGCAGAGACTGTAGCTCTTATTTCACAAGAGATTTATTACATTTTAATTTTGTCTTTAAGTAACGGTGAGCATTAAGGGAAAAAGAACTCGGCTGACTGAAAAGTTTTCAAATGTTTTTCTAATAAGTACTACCTAGTACTGGTTAAATAAAATACTGGTACACCAAAACTTGAAAAAGTTTGTTTCTCTAAATCATATTCATAATAATTTGAACATAAAAACTGAAAAGACTGATCATTTTTTTTAAGTGAAAATGTAAAACTGTGTAAAAATGGTAATAAGTCTGATACACCTTGTCCTTTTTTTTAAAAAAAAAGAGAAAAAAGAAAAAGTAACAAAATGCTATAGCAATAACTTTATAAAAAAGTACATTTCCACTGTTTAACAATACATACTCAGTGTAAAAACAGACTATGAGATGAGCTGTTTTTTGTACGTCTTAAATTAATATTGCATGTTTTTTAATATATAGCTCTCCAATTCTTAAACAGTTTTTTCTATTTGCTTTATTTTATCTATTTTTGAGCAGATACTAAAATATAGTAAGTGTAGATGAAAATACATATTCTAAGATATTTTAAATGCTTGTGGAATCATGTGGTAAGAACATGGACACGAGTGAATGCTTCACAGCCAACTGTAAAAATACAAAAAGTACACAAAGTTTTCATTTTGTCCATGTACAGTTGTGTTTTTTTTCCCTTTTGGCACGATTATGCAAAAGTTGCACAGCTAAATTTTGTGAAACCTGGCAGACAGGATGAGAATGGGCGAAAGCAGACTGTAATAAATTTGGTTGTGGATCCTGATTACTTTTCCTAAAACTGTGAGTTAATGGCCTAGCTCTATTTTAAGAGTGCTCTTCTTGATGCTGATGTAATACATTACAGTGGAAAAGAGGGATTTCTGCTGAACATCTTTTGGAAATGTTGTTCACTTCTAACTTATGTTGAGGAGGTACTTAATTCAGCTCGTGTTTTAATTGCAGTTTAGATGCAGTCGTGACGTGTCACGGCAGTGGCAGATGTTTATATGCATTGAACTGAACTGCAGTTAAGCTGCACATGAACTTTAGTGAAGCTGTACATGAGCAGCTTGCCGATAAATGAACATGTTTTAATCATGATTGCGCTGGCTCATGATCGCAGAACACACTGGGCCAGTATCTGTACTGTGCAGCCTGGATGAGTGCCTACCTTAAAACACAAACCTAAAATGATTGTGTTTAAGTCTGATTCATGGTTGTATCTCAGCAGGAAATTAATTATAGTTCTGTTTGCAATGTTCAGAGCATCTATACAACACACAGATTATACCATAGTGATGCATTGAATGTACCTTCCTCATTTTCTTACCTTATTTCTTTTTAAATGTCAGTGTGTCCACTCCAGTTTCTTAACTTCTTATCCAATTCATTGTTGTGGGAGGGCTGGTGCCTATCCCAGCTCCCACTGGACAGAAGGACCAAAGGTTGGGTGCACCCTGGACAGGTCGCCAGTCTATCAGAGGGATAACACAGAGAGATAGACAACCATTC
>VUQK01015590.1:20085-37675 GCA_015106715.1 Bujurquina vittata
TGGAGAACTATTACTGAAGACTTTTTAAAGAAATGATGAGAAAGCTGCCTCAGAGGGTTCAGGCTGTGAATAAAGGTGGTCATACCAGATATTGACTTTCAAACCTGTTAAAATTGTACAAACTCTGTTTTGTCTATGCTTCTGTGTATGTTTCAATAAATCACTGCACCCATTTTCCTAGCAGAACATAAAGAAATGAGGGGTGCTCAAATCTTTTGTATTTTTGTATTTTCAATGATTCAGAGCTATTTAATTGTCATTTGGAAACTTAGTTGCGGTCTGTGGTTTCAAATAACACCTTTAATCACATACCATCACACGGCTGCCTTAAGAACACTGCGTGATGGTGATCTCACCTCCAGTTGGCTCAAATGGTACGTGAATAATGTGTTTGCATGCCTGTGCAGTGCACCTCATTCTTTCACGTCTGATTCACTCCAAAATCTCCATTAACACATCTGTTTGAAACAATTCCCCTTCAGTGATATCACAGCTATACAACCTGCTTACATCAACTTTGGCACGAAACACAGTTTGTAAAACCAATGAACCCTGGAGCCATGTCAGAAAGGCATTGGAATCATGCCCTGTTACTCATTTTATACAATCATGAAGCATGTTGAAATCGATTGCAAATCCTGGCATCTCTCTCAGTTGTCACACTTACAAGCTGTGAGGATTCTAGAAAAAAGTAAATAATGTGGCATTCTGGATCTGACAAGCAGGAAACCAAATCAGTTTTTTTATTCGCTCACAGAAAGAGGGTTAGCTGGAAATGGTCGCACTGCACACAACACATGATGATCATATCACAGACGGGGAGAGAGTAGTTACAGCTGAACTTCAGACACTTAGCATTCATTCAGGTCGATTCCTTTTGTTGATTTTCCTGCTAAATTTGTCAGAAGATAGAGATCAAGTATATTTACGGCTCAGGTCGTAATGCTTCAAAGAATTTCCTGCAGCTAACAGACATCATTACAGCTATCATTACTTAGGAAAGCTCCTGGAAACATCCGTGTAATTTGACACTATCTAACTGATCACAAGTCATATCTGTATCCAAAACCACTGCCTTCAGTCACCACTCCCACTGTCAATAGTCAACTAAACAATGAACAACATATGTCGTACTTCAGACAGTGCCTAATAATAGTTTTGCTCCAGCTACTGAGCATTAGAACTATCATAAAATGAGGATTTGTTTAACCACATTTGTGCCAGACTGCATTAGTATTAGTTTAGTCCGTGCCTAACAACTGAGTGTTGGGAAAAGCTTTGAGGATGAGCTTTAAACTGAGTGAACAATGTATTACAGTGCCCTTATTAAACCTATCTAAAGGTTCATATTGGCATCTACTGGAATAGGTTTTCATGTAAAAAACAAATAAGACAAAAAAAACTTTTTTTTTTACTGTATGAAAATGAGGTATTGGTTACATACTGTTGTAGCCTCTGTACTACAGTAGCTGGCAGCTAGCAAAAAAAGCAGTTTCCCATTAATCAGAGTCCAAAACCAATGGGTGACATCATGGTATTCCATGTTTTAAATCTTATATACAGTCTGATACGTTTAAACCAGAATTTGTTCGAGACTCCTGCAAAAGTCACCACGCTACACAACATCTGAAACAACTTGAATCGTGACCACATATTTTTCTTTGACTCGGAGCCTTAAGTATTGTCCTGGAGGTTTTTTTGGTGCCGTTTCTCTGATTTCCGGGGGACATAATTTCATGGTGGAGGTGGAGTAAGGGCAAACAAAGAGTTCAAATCAAATTAGGTGAAGACTAACTTCTACCTTGTGAGAAAGCTGGAGAGAATCCATCTCGTCACATCTCAAGCCAAGTTGGCTCTGACAGCAGTCTGCATGTAAAAGATGGAAGTTGCCTCCAGGCCTCAACAGGGAAATTGATGTGCAACTGCTTTAAACCTACAGTCTGGCCAGCAGGGGGCAGCTAATCTGGTTACAGAAAAAATTCTAAGGGAAAACATCTACCTTGATTTACAACCTGGGCTCAGTAAACATATATACCTAATAATAATGAAGAGTTTATGGTCCCTGGTGCCAACGTCAACTCACTAATATGAGAAGTGAAGTGCGGAGTTAGAAGTGGCTTTACTTTAAGGGTGTGACAGATCAGCTGCACAGCAGGCATGATGCACGCGTATCACATAATGACACAGATAAGTAACTTACTAGTGTTTTCTGTGGGAGAGAATACCTCCTTTTGCCCCCGGGCTTTATAAATTCACTAACCTTTTACACACGTAAATATATGACACTATGGTAAAGGAGGGGACTCAAAAAAATCTTTTTGAGGACAGAGGCAGCACTATTCATTAGCTGCTGCAAATAGTTGATCAATCCAACCATGCCTATTCTTACTTTCAAATGGAGCACATGAAGTTTTTCCATGCATGTTAAAAAAAAAGAAAAGAAAAGAAACCAAGCACATAAAACACTGCCAAGTGACCTAGATCTCAGCTTCATTGAGAAACTGTAGGACTATTAAATATTAATCACATCATATGCACAGATCATGTCACATCAGAGAACAGAGAGCCAATCAGCCGTATCCTTGAGAGCTTTTATTTTGTCTTATATTAATTATAACAAAGCAAAGCAGCCAGCTGGTGCCCTTTGCAGTAAAAACTCCTGATAGTTAAAAATATTCTGCATCAATGAGAGAAAAGGGTGGGGGGTGCATAAATGAGAACTGATGTGCTAAAATTAGCCAGATGATTTTTTTTTTAAATAATGGGAATTAACCATTTATTGTACACAGGTAAGAAATATTAAATGACAAGATGGCTGAAGGATGATTAATTATTCAAGATAAGGCGATGAGCTGGTTTGATTAGAGCACACCAAAGAACTCACAAGGATCCTCATCATGTAGATTAATACACTGTCAATGAGCGTTACAGCAGCTAAAGGGCATCCACCCACTTTATGCATAGTAACTGTAGTCAAGGTGAGTTTCACTTTCTGAGACTCAAGGGGATTAGCTTGCTTTTATATAGGCTCAGCCTCTCTGTGTTTAAACAACACACAGACAGCGAACTGCCACCGTGAACACCCTGCTGAAGGAGCCCAAAGGAAATCATATCACACCCATTAGCTAACTGCATTAATGCACTGAAGTATGCAACATGACATGAATTGCGCTTACATTTGACTCTAGAATACTTTGGTATACGGAGGAGTTCATGGTGGACTCAGCGACTGCAAGGTCCCCAGGTCCTGTTGCTGCCAAACAAACCCAAATCATCACCCTCGACCACCGTGCTTGACAGTTGGTATGAGGCGTTTGTGCTGATATGCTGCGTGTTTTCGCCATACATGATATTGTGCGTTATGGTCACACAACTCCACTTTGGTCTCAACTGTCCAAAGGACATTGTTCCAGGCGTGTTATGATTTGTTGAAATGAAACTTTGCAAATATAAGCTGTGCTGCAATGATTTTTTTTTTTTTTAGAGAGAAGAGGCTTTCTCCTGGCAACTCTTCCAAGTCATACTTATTGAGTCTTTTTCTAATAGTACTGTCATGAACTTTAAAATACAAACTGAGGTCTTTAGAGTCTGAGATGTACTTCATGGATTTTTTTTTTCTGACCATTGCACAGTTTGACCTTGGGGTGAATTTGCTGGGACGTCCACTCCTGGGAAGATTGTAGTATTGTGTTAACTCATACCTAAATTATCCAGTTATCTAGTTTCTTTCTCCATTGTTCCAAAACTGTGTGTCTGAATGTTGGGTTGCAGCCCTTAAGCCAGTGGTCATAAACCTATAGCTCTTTGCTCATCTCCACTGACTCCCTGCAGGTTTGACAAAAAATTTGATGAACCTGTTGGTAAGAAACACTGATCACTTTCAATGCTGCTGGCTTATGAGTATGTTTGATCTACAGCTGGACTACTTTTACAGCCATTTGATTCCTTTATAATTAAACACAGAGAGGATTGCAAAGGTTCTGTTTCAAAGTAGGCCTAAATGTGCTAATAGCATTTTCCCCCTTCACTTCACTTCACTGTGATGTATTTTGTTGACATTAAAAATAAGAGCACATGATTTTTGTTATTTTAGCTCTATAATTCTATAAATACAACAAAAACATGGTATTATTGTCAAGAAAATGTACTGCAGTCTTCACATGCAGTAAAACACAATTATTTTCACCTAAAGTTGACAGGCTAATTTATATTTTATAGGCTCCGTCACCTTGAATATAAGGCTAAAGGAAATATGCTTTCTCCTTCGTACACATTTCTCTGGGCAAAAATGGATGCAAATTGGATTTTTTGGACTTCTGATAGGAACAGTTGCCAGCCCCTGCCCCAAGACATCATAAAGAGAAAAGTACTGGCCCCAGTTGGGAAACAGTCCAGGCACTTTACAGTTTAGAGTCATGCTCAGTGTAAACAGAACCAGGCTAAACATGGTAGCTATGGTAGAATAAATTGTCTGGCTATAACATGAGACCTTTAAGAGAAGACAAAAGCAATCAGAATTTAAATGTCTGTACCGAATTTTATGGCAATCCATCTGTTAGCAGTCAACACTTATCACTACAAAAACACATGTAAATGAAACAACAAATGCACAAAGAATTTGTTTATTGATTTGCACAAAAACATAATCCAATATTTGCTAAAATGTGTTAGTCTGCACACAAAGATCTCACCCCTTTGCCTCACTGCAAGTATAAAAAAACAGTCGCATGTATTTTTTTAACCACACTGTGACTCTATATACACTGCTCAAAGGTGAGGTGTTCCGGGCATGTCCCACTGGGAGGAGGCCCCGGGATAGACCCAGGACACGCTGGACAGATTATATCTCTCAGGTGGCCTGGGAATGCCTTGGGGTCCCTCCTGATGAGCTAGTGAAGGTGGCTGGAGACTGGGAAGTCTGGGCTTCTCTGGTTAGGCTCCTGCCCCCGTGACCCAGCCCCGGATAAGCGGAAGATGATGGATGAATGGATGGATGGATGGAAAATTATCAACCTATAGAGGGCTTAATTTCAAGACATCTTGAAAATAATCCATACATCCATTCTCTTCTGCTTATCAAAGTGAAAAAATGATGCAACAGGCTAGTCTATTTTGCTGAAATTTCATTTCAATTCAAAAGCTTACTCTGTACTTTGTATCGCTCCCACATGCTTGTATGCATGCCAGACAATGTCGGGGCATGTGCCTAATGAGACGACAGATGGTGTCCTGGGGGATCTCCTCCCAGATCTGGACTAGAGCATCACTGAGCTCCTGGAAAGTTTGAGGTGCAACCTGGCAGCATCAGACGGACCAAAACATAATGTCCCAGAGGTGTTCTTTTGGATTTAGGTCAGGCAAGTGTGGGGACCAGTCAGTGGTATCACTTCCTTCATCCTCCAGGAACTGCCTAGATACTCTTCCCACATGAGGCCAGACATTGTCGTGCACCAGGAGGAACCCAGGACCCACTGCACCAGTCTAGGGTTCAACAATGGATCCAAGGATTTTATCCCAGTACCTAATAGCAGTCAGGGTGCCAGTGCCTATTCAGTAGAGGTCTGTGTGTCCCTCCATGGATAATGCCTCCACAGACCATCACTGACCCAGCAACGAACAAGTCATGCTGATGTTACAGGCAGGATAAAGTTCTTCACAGCTTCTCCAGACCCTTCCACATTCATCACATGTGCTCAGGGTGAACCTGTTCTCATTTGTGAAAAGCACAGGGCGCCAGTAGTGGACCTGCCAATTCTGGTATTCTATGGAAAATACCTGTCAGGCTCCACGGTGCCGAGCAGTGAGCACAGGGCCCACTAGAGGACATTAAGCCCTCAAACCACCTTCATGAACTCGGTTTCTGATTGTTTGTTCAGAGACAGTCACACCTGTGGCCTGCTGGAGGTCATTTTGTAGCTCTGGCAGTACTCATCCAGTTCCTCCCTACACAAAGGAGCAGAAAACAGTCCTGCTGATGGGTTAAGGACCTTCCACGGCCGTGTCCAGCTGCAACCTTTGTGGGGTCCAGGCATCGCCTCGTGCTACCAGTAGTGACACTGCCCCTAGCCAAATGCTAAACTACTGGAAAAAAAACAGTCAGAAAAGATCAGAAAAGAAGAGAAGGGAAGGGTGACCGCCACCCGTAAACCTATTTATACCAGTGTATACTACTGAGGATCAGGTACAACACTGTACACAGAGGAACTTATTCCTGTCTTCCTGTAGACTTAGAATATGTGAAACGCACTTGTTGAGTCGAATAAACAAATGCAGCCATCAGAGAGTCTGACAGTAATTTTCATGAAGTGCAACCATCAGAGCTACTTTAAGTCTCCCAAATCAATATGGCAAACACACACGGGCACACACAAACTTGTGTGGAAGAGGCCATCCACTTGGCTTCATGAATAATGAATAAGACTCTGCTGACCCATCTGCTTCATGATTAAGACCTGCTGACTTCAAAAACAACAAGAGCGCTCACTGACTGAAAGAGCACGGTTTTCATAGAGGTGACCAGGAGTCAGGAGCTTTTGATCACAGCTTTTTTCTTCCCCCTGGGAAAATCTGATCTTTATATGAGAGTTGTTTAAACTAAGAAAAACAAAACTAAACAACTATGTCATTTAATCAAAACATATTGAGGTTTTGCAGACGTGTGAGCACTAACCACGTGGTGTCAATCTGTCTGCCATTTTGGATGTGTGACAATCATGGTGAGAATGTAGGATCCAGTGAATAAGGCCCCAATCACACAGGCTTAGAGAACGTGAGTACCTTCTTGTCATTGCTTCCGTTGCTACCATAGTTCTGCAGTCATAGGCTGAATGAAAGTGACAGACCCGTCTACTGACACTGTCCAGCTACTCTCCTACCTGTGATAAAACTGTGACACAAGCCAGAAATGGAGGCCGTTTGCCTTCAAAGTAAAAGTTGCAACTTATGAAACATGTTGGCTGCAGAGCTGAAGCACAGCTTTTACTTTGAAAACAACCCTTCTTCCATTTCTGGTGTGCATCGCACTTTTTCAACTGGTATTACCGCTCGGGTAGTAGTTAGCAAGTGTTTGCAGACAAACATGAAAAACCACAGGTGACTGTGGCAATCTGCTAGCAACCAAAGCAATCACAAAGAGGTTTTTGGAAGCTTCTCTTCCTGCAGCACATTACTTGCTGTGCACACATTTATAGAGGCCCTCTTTATTTTCTAAAATAATCCCCTGCCTGTTTGACCCACGTGCCGCCAGATAATCCTCAAACAGCTGTCATGTCAGAAACGTGCACGACTGATCTGAGTGATCGTGACGTAACAGAAAAAGAAAAAGAAGGCCGGGATGGAAACGCAAACAAGTCTTTTAAAGCCATTGTTGGAGAAGTCATTATGCTCGGCAGTGTGAAAGCCCTGCAGTGACAAACAGCAGGCGACAGCTTGTTTAAGGGAAGTTTGTGGTCTTCGGGACAATAACCGAGAGGTTCTGCGGTCACATGCACACTCTGAAGTTATATAAGAGCATTTTCAGGATTTTCAAACCATTGTCAGGGCAAGTACAGCAATCATCCCTAACATACACCAGCAGATTGTTTTTAAAGCTGAAGTCGCTGCAGATTTTACTCACTTTGACCGCTAGGCTGAAGCATCAACTGATGATCCACAAATACCAGATAACAACTGCCTGATGAGGAATCTACTTAACAGCTCAAAAATCTGGCTTCTTCAATAAAGAGTGATAAGTTATGATTCTCACATCTATCACTGCTCACACCTCTAAAAAAAATAAATAAATAAAAAAAGCAAACTCCAAAATACACTTGGAGATAGAGTTAAAATATGAATTAAAGTGAAATAGAGCTGAATTTATCAGCAAAAAATGAATCATTAAAGTCACTTTAGGCCACAAGTGCAGATTTTAGCAACCCAAATGTGAGGGTTTTTTTTTTTTTTCCTTAGTGTTACACAAATCTAAACAGGATATTGTTTCATTTAAACCTGTTGGTCAACTTTAAGATGCCACTCTGGGCTTATCTTATGTAAAAAAAATGTAAATGCTGAGCCAAGAGTTCCTGTATAATGTAGATAATCAACAGCTTCGGCCTTAAAGCAGTGAAACAGAATTTGAACATCAATATTTAAATAAGACCTTACTTACTCTGATGATGATTAGCCATTCATTCAATATATAACTGAATTATGTAACTTCTGAAAAGAGGAATATACATTTTCATATTCACACATTGCTTCAATACACACACACATACAGCACTGAGCAAAAGTCTTGAACCTCATGTCTTTGTATTTTGTTAAGAGAATGGGAAATGGGGCAGCAGTTTACTGAATGTGTAAACATAAACAGTAATGCAGTATATAAGGGAAAAACAGAGTTTTGGTCCTATAACAGGTTTGAAAGTCAATATTTGGTGTCACCACCTTTATTCTTAAACACAGGCTGAACATTCAGAGGCAGCTTTCTTCTAGTTTCTTTAAGTAGTCTTCAGTAATAGTTCTCCAGACTTCTTGAAGGACATTCAAAGCTCTTCTTTGGATGTTGGCTGCCTTTTGTTCTGCTCTCTCTAAAGTTGAACCCACACTGCTTCAATAATGTTGAGGTCTGGGCTCTGGGGAGGCCAATCCATGGCTGATAGTGTTTCATTGTCCGTTTTTCTATCAAGGTATGCTTTTGCAGTGTTTGAGATCACTGTCATGCTGCAAAACGAGGCTATTGCCAATCAGATGCTTTCCAGATGGTATTGCATGGTGAATCAAAATCTGATGGTAGGCAACATCCCCAACACCAGTGGCTGAGGTGCAGCCCCAAACCATGACAGAGCCTCCACCATATTTGACAGATGGCTGCAAACACTCACTGTTGCACCTCTCTCCTGACCTTCTCTGTGCATACTGATGACAATTTGAACCACAAAGTTCAAATTTGGATAGATCACTCCATCAGACCTGTTGCCTCTGATTTTCAGTGCAGTTCTTGTGTATTTTGGCATCCATCAGCCTTTTCTCCCCATTTCCCATCCTTAAAAATGGCATCTTGTCAGCCACCCTTCCACAGAGACCATTTCTGACTTAGGCTTAAGTGAACATGAGATGGATCAACTGAAGGGTCAGATGCATCTCTCAGGTCCTGTGTCAGGTCTTTGCTAAAGTTCATCCTGTTTCTTAAGGACATGACTTTCAGAAACTGTTCATCTGCTGCAGATAGTTTTCAGCTAATAGCTCATCAGGAGCCAAAGATATAATTTAAAATTGGTTCTCAACAAAACAAAACAAGCAAGCAAAAAAAAAAAAAAAACTTTCCTCTGGAAATGGTCAGGTACAAGGTCCGGACTGAAAAGGAGTGAAAAAGTAGCCACTTTAAAAAGAAAAACTTTGAAAGACCTCGTTGCTCAACACCACACAATTAAAAGCAAAGTCTGGCTCCTTGGAAACGAAACATAAACAAAACAGGGGTGGCTCAAGACATTTGCACAGAACTTTTTATTGTGGCCCACCAACTGTTGACGATATCACTGCCAGAAATACTCACATTGTGCCTTCATCACTGTAACTCACCGTGTGGCCACTCAGCAACAGTTACATTGTCCAAGTTACTTGAATTTACATTGCTGAGATTTTGAGGACACAAATACAACCTGAACAAAGAAGATTCAACAGGTTTCCACATTATATAACCTGTTTAAAAATCCTGACAAAGACAGAATAAATGTGCCCCAGATGTTTCATTGACAGTGTCAGAACAGTAGGATTAAATGAAGGAGGCCACAAGCACCGTGAAATCACTCTGACCCTGCCAGGTGGGGAAGCAGGCCTTCATTAGGTTTAGTGAAAACTGAACCACAGGAGGTGTGGTGGGGGCAGTCAAAGTCTTATGGCCCCAGGGCACTTTGCTCTGAAGGTACAGTCATGTATAAGGCACCATTTACTGGGAACACCGGGTTCTCCACAATCATCTCGAAGCATAAAGTCAGGTCTGTAATGGCAACAGAGGATGTGCGTCATGATCTGTTTCAGCTTCAGGCCTTTTTTTTTTAACCGGCAAATAAATCTGTGATATAACCCACAACAAAGAAAGTAAAAATGCATCCATGGCACACTAACACACACACACACACACACACACACCTGAAAGCATATGCATTTACAATGATTAACATGTAATGACTACAACAGCTGATTGATGAAGTTGTTTTTTACTGATTTATTGCTGTAAAATGTGTAACTCACTGGATCCCCAAGGAGCAACCTCCAGGGCTCAGAAATTAAACCAACGAGGACTTGCAGATGCTCCATGAGCCCCTAGAGGCTGGCTCCAAAAAACTGAGTCCCAAAGGATCGCCATGTTAAAATGTCCAACTTTAGAGCAGAAATAAACATGTTACATAAACAAAAGATGTTTTTTCCTCGATCCGTACAAATCACTAGCTGTGCATCAGGAACAACTGATGCCAAAAAATACATTCAACTAGTCTGAAAGTAGGAATTGCTTCTGTTTTCAGTTATTCTGCAGATTTTTTTTTAAATTCTACAGTGTAAAATGTCTTGTTTGGAGCAATTTTAGAATTTTTATCATGGGTACCACACATGGATGTCCACTCGACAAACTAGAATCAGTTTTTGGGAATTTTTGTTTCTAAAAAAAGGAATCGCGATTCTCGTAACACATCTCAGATGAATCAATCTGCTTTTTCTTTCAGCTCTATTACAACACAACATGGTGATGTTGTTGTTATATACAATGAAAGATGATGCTTAAAAAAAACAAAACAGCTCATTCTGGCTGATAAATTTGTCCATCCGTCCATCTTCTGACGGTTTTCTGGGTTTGACAAGTTGGGCAGAGGTCTAAACAGAGACACCCAGACTTCCCTCTCCCTGTCCAGCTCTTCCAGAGTGGCACTGAGCTCTTTACCCCATATCTAAGGGAAAGCACCAACACCTTTCTGAGGAAATTCATTTCCTCCACCTGTGTCCGTAACCTCATTCTTCATTCATCGTGGCCGTACGTGAGAGTAGGAACGTAGATCGACTGGTAGATTTAACAGATTTGCTTTCATGCTCAGCTCTCTCTTCATCACAACAGTTAACAGTTAAGATATGCTACAAGATAAACAGCCAAGTGCTTCCACAGTAGGAACGAAAGGAAACAAAAGAGGCTCTGCTTCAGAGATTCGGCAGAAATGAGCATCCACATAGCAAACAGCACACGTCACAAGCTGGACAAAGTGAGGGAATCTCAGGTATGTGTTTAACAGTCTGTGTGATAACATGCCAGAGATCCAGGTGAGCATTTTATGGTCCAACATGAAAGTGCACAGCAGATTTGTATTTTTTTCCCACAGACAGAGCAGATTTAAACACAAGAGAGCACGGTGCCTTCAGATACCACAAACACCTCGTTAAGAACTGGGACTCTCAAGATTTTTCAGCCCAGTTCAAAGCCAGCTACAGCAGGCAGGGTTCATTTGTGGTCGGGAGATCTTTGTTTCACACAAGCGTAGACGTGTGGCACACTCATTAGTCTAATGCTTTTTTTGGCAGCGGGTTGGCCATTAGATAGATGACAGGCCTAATTAGACAAGTTGAGAGCTGGCGTGACACCTCTCCACACAACAAGGCGCCAAAAGTCGTGCCTCAAAGCGACACGCTTTAGTCTTAAACACAGCGCAACCCCAAAACATGTTCGTTGTTCATTAGCAACAGACGTTTCCTTGTTAAGGGTCTGCGAAAACATTTGCATCAAACCACAGCTGGGCTGAAGAGCGGTAACTGACCTCGCTGTTTATCTCCTGCATTCTGATAAAACACCCAATGGGGAGCAGCCAACAGTTAGTGTAAGTATTTAAAAAATGAGCCAAAGGTCGATTCTTAAACTAAACATTATTAGTTCACGTCTTTAACAGCATTTTGGGAGCTTCTTTTTGAGTGTTAAATACTGAGCAAGTATTTAGCTCATCACAGAGCCTCGCAAAGAGGGTAACCCTGCCTCTGAGGTTAGCCCTGAAAGGAGCCCTAAACTTGTATCTTACTGTATTAGTTTCATCTGTACAGAGTGAAAATATGAAAATATGTGAAGATGTCAGAGCCCAGGGGGAGCTAACAGTTTCCACCTGCTACCAGTCATGGCTGCCAACTTCCAGCTATCAGGTGGGATTGAGAGTTCCAGCCTGATAAATTTAATTATCATCAGTCCAATGCTGCCATTGGTGTTGCTGACAAAACTGTTTCATTAGTTCAATTATGATTTCCTAACATACTGAACAGTGAAAAGTCTGTCCATGGGTAACAGTGTTTTATCTCTCCATTTCAGCAACCTTATAATGTGCTTTCAAGGTTGCTAGGCTACCTGTTGCTGTATTTTGTTAGTTGTTTTATTGATTTGAGAGGTCACAAATATAGTTGGAAAATGTTAATGAGTAACACATGATTCAGCTGTGAGTCTGTATGACTGCTCGCCGGTCAGTGACGTAGAAAGGCACAGATTGGGATCTGATCGCTCCAGTTTCTGTGTTGGTAATGTGCAAACACTCTCCCGCTTTAAGGATGTTCATGTAGGTAAATCTGTGAAACTGCAGGTACATGCTAAACTCATAGGAAAGACTCCTACCAGTAGCTGGAAGCAACAAACTAAATGCCAAATTGTGCTCATTATTGATGAGTCTTATTAATACAGTCTCAATAATAAATTAAGTAGAGTAAAAATAAGATGCAACCTCTTTCCAACTAGGGAAGAAAAAACAAAACAAAACAAAAACAGTGGTTACCCAATGATTGTGTTAAATGTTTTCATATTCTGCAAAAGATTGCAACTGGTCTCCCAGAGGCAACACCTTCAACCTCTGGGTGACCACTTTTAATCACAAGGCAATTACATGGGTCACATGGTGGGAAGCAACTTGTCTCCAAAACATTGCAGTCTGACTCAGACTGACTGCAGTCACACTGGAGAAAGTTTATAAGGAGGTGATTTATAAACGCAGACAGCCAACACGTTTCAGGCGGAGCGCAACTTGTCTGCCAGATGTCCCTTTGCAATAGGGGTCATTTCGCAGGTAATCACTGTCCTGCAGCAACTACGTCACCGTTTTTTGAGGAATTTCTGTTTCCAATATACGAGTTTCTGGCTGGACTCAGATATTTAAGTAGTTAATGTGCATTTCTTTGTACATAACCGGCAACAGATTTGCAGTTTTCTCCAATTTATCACAGTTTATTGACCTATTATCACAGGTTGCATGTAACTTCCAGCCAGACCCCATTCAATCACAAACTGATAGCAGACCGATGGCAAAATTGACTCTGTCTTAATGCCATTTTATTGCCACCGCTAAGAGAAACCCACATATGAAGCAACGTGCAGCTGGACACTCTTTTCGAGCTTGTGCTTAAATGAGACTAATCTCCTAGATTTAACTCCATATTTAAAGAATCTCACAAACATGGGATAAACAAAGTATTTCTTATCTTAGGCTCCAAAGAAGAGTATTGATCTCAGCAAATAGGGACATAAAAAAAATTTGCCCGCTGTTATTTAGCTCAAGTATTCATCGAAACCTCGGATCCAATCCTCAGTTTGGGGCATAAATATCAGCACGGCAAAAAGAACATTTTCCAATATTATAGTATACATCACAACATGGAAAACAGTGAAATGGGACTTTCATTGAAGTACTTTTAACTTTCATTAACACATTTGTTAGTTTACAACTCGTTTGGGAAAACTGATTTAGAAAGAAGACCTTCATAAAACAATACGATCACAGCGTCACATGACAAAATTCTTTGGTAATAATATGAATATTTGGCCGGTCCAATCACAGTGCACGCACTGGACCTGCACTTTAATGTGTACTGCCACACTTGAAGAGCCAAGTGGCACAAAAGTCCTAAATTTGTCCCACTGCTCCACATGTGGTGAGCATTAGGCTCGGTTCATTAAACAGAGCTCTCAAACTGTTTTTTTTTTTTTCCTTTCTTTTGTCTTCACTTTATTTACGCCCATAACAATGGATCCAAACCATCTGGTGAACTGGTGGCCTGAAAGAGTACAGCCACCCACAGAGCAGAAATAACAGACTTCACTGAGGTGTTTGCAGACATGAGGATGACATTAACTGAATGGGTACAGTAAATCTATTCTTAATCTACTAGCTGATGGGACTTACAGCATTGTGATTATAAGCGTGCTTGGATTTGGCATTTACTCATAATAAAACAATTTAAATGTGCAATTCACGGCTCTCCAGAGAATAATGTGACACCTTTAAAGAGCTTTTGTGTGACAAATACTCCCAAAGCAAAATATATTAAATTTACAGAGGTGTGAAGTATCATTTAAAACTGAAACATGCTAATATTTTCACATTGTTGCTTTAAAACTAACTCGATAAGTCAGTTATCAGGTTGGGTTTTTTTACATCGATCTTTTTTCAGGACTCATTTGGTGAGAGTGCTCCTCTTTGCTGTTATCACTGAAGAAGTGATGACTTTCAGAATGATATGCTTTTCTATCATACAGGATAGCTATGGATGCTAGCTGACAGCTGAATTTTTTAAAAAAACTAATGGGATGGAATAAATTTGAGATTTTACAACTGAAATAATGAATTTAGAAAACACGTTAGTGCAGATATCTAATCAACCAATCACATGGCAGTGACTCAGTGCATTTAGGCATGCAGGCTTTGGTCAAGACGACGTGCTGAAGTTTAAACTGAGCATCAGAGCAGAGGAAGAAAGGTGAGTTAAGTCACTTTGAAGGCGACATGATTGTTGGTGCCAGATGGGCTGGTTTGAGTGTTTAAGAAACTGCTGATCTGCTGGGATTTACCCACATCTCTGGGTTCACAGAGAATGATCCAAAAAAAGAGGAGCAGCAGTTCTCTGGGTGAAAATGCATTGATGATGTCAGAGGTCAGAGGAGAATGGCCAGAGTGCTTCAAGCTTATATTAAGGCAACAGGAACTCAACTAACCACAAGTTACATCCAAGACTCGCAGAAGAGCATCTCTCAATGCACAACGTGTCAGACCTTGAAGCAGATGGGCTACAGCAGCAGAAGACCACTCTTGTCAGCTAAGGATGGGAAATTGAGGCTACAGTTCACACAAGCCCACCAAAATTGGACAATAGAAGATTGGAAAAATGTTGCCTGGTTGCACGAATCTTGATTTCTGCTGCAACATTTATGTGGTAGAGTCAGAATTTGAGAGCGTGAAAGCATCGCTCCTGCCTTGCATCAACGAGTCAGCCTGATGATGGTGTAATGGTGTGGGGGATGTTCTTTGGGCTCCTTAATACCGACCGAGTATCTTTGAAAAGCCACAGTCTACCCAAGTATTGTTACTGGCCATGTCTTTATGACCTTTATCACCACAGTGTACCCATCTTCTCACGGCTGCTTCCAGCAGGATGACACACCATATCATAAAGCTCAGATTACCTCAAACTGGTTTCTTGAACTTTGCAATGAGTTCACTGCACTCAAACATCCTCCACAGTCACCAGCTCTCCGGCCACTAGAGCCCCTTTAAGATATGGTGGAACAGGAGAGTCACATCGTGGATGTGCTGATGAATCTGCAGCAGCTGTGGTCAACATGGACCAAAATTTCTGAGGGATATTTCCAGCACCTTGTTTAATCTCTGCCATGAAGAATTCAGGCAGCTCTGAAGGCAAAAGGGGTCCAACCCAGTACTAGCAAGGTGCACCTAATGAAGCATCCTGTGGCATCAGCCTTCACACAAAATTAAAAAAGTCAGCTGCTGAGAATCTAAAGCACCTATAAAATTAATGTGACACCTTTAGCTTCAGAAACGTGAGGAGCATGTCTCTAATGTGAATAAACAGTGTTTTGGGCAGTGTTGTTATTGGGGCAATGATAGCAGATCAGCTTCAGCACAAACCTCTGCCCACTTCTATCCCATTATGAAACACAGGCTTAAAAACAGCACGCAGGAAGCCGGACGTGTCTCTGCGGCGTGGATGAAACGCGTGCGTCTCGCAAAGTGCAGACAAATCTCGTGGCTGCCGCAAAGTCTTCCGCTGAAATCCAACCTTTCTACAGGCGCGTTTGTGCGTGCGCCCCCCGGTCGAAGGAACAGGCTGTGGAGGCGCATGGCAGACCTCCAGCTGCGGCTCCAAAAAAAACCCCAAAACTGTCCGACCCGCACAGGCAATGAATCCCTTTGGTGAGCTGCAAACAAGTATGCAACACGAAGCGAGAAGTTGAGACTGAAGGGAACTCACCTTTGAGACGGTCATGCGGGGCGAGATGTGACGGCAGGTGGTAGTTTTCCCTGAGGAGGAGCCAGAGAGGCGCAGCGGCGGCGGAGCTGCGCCTGCTGGAGCGGCTGGTGTCTGCTGGCAGGGGACCGGAGCAGGAACCAGTCGTGTTATAAGACCGATGGTTGGCTCACAGTGGTCACTTAAAAGTCATGACGCCCGGCGCAACCTTGAGAGTCCCCGGAACTAAAAATAAATAAATACAAATAAAATCTCACAGCCAGAACATTTCCCTCCCCTCCAGACTGCAGCCACCATGAGAGGAAGAAAAAAAAAAAAGAAAGAAAAGAAATCCAGAGCCAGCGGAGGAAGAGGAGGACGAGGGTGGAGGATGAGGAGAGATGCGACGAGAGGGGAGGAAGGGGAGGAAGAGGAGGGGGGAGGGGCGAGGAAATCCAGGTCGAGTTTAAGCACACAGTGATGGAGATATTAGCATAAACATCCAACAAACTACAAAGAAATCCAAGTCAAACTAAATACATTATTGCATTTTAACACACAGAAAATTAATAACAGAATGCAAAATGTAACAAATTTACATTAAACTGTGCGAGAGTAGAAGAAGTATCGTCCCCGCGTCCTCGGCATGCACCGACTGTGAAATTAAATACATTTGAATTATAACAGATCATTTTTCCATATAGCCGACGCAGTGCAGGTAAACATCGCCCCATCTGTCCACATGCTGACAGCTGCCCTTTGCAGTTTCTCATTGTGTTTCTTTGCGGGTATATTACTTACACTACACACTGAATTTAGAGTGAAATAAAACCAAAAACCATTAGATTTAGGCCTTCCTCATGTATTCGCATGGAGCCTGCATGCTTTGGATTGTGAGTTTGTGTCATATGTTTTGGAAATGTACATAGATAATAACACTCTGCACACGTGGTGTGTATGTAACAAAAAACAAAGTCAAGTTTGAGCTCATTGACACGAACAGCAGGAGCAGGGCTGCTGCTTGTCTGAGGCTCTGCGGAGAAATCATGCTGAATCTATCATGAACGGTCGTGTGTGTTACAGCTGGCAGGGAGCAGTGATCACAGTGAGGAGCTGTCAATAAAGACACACACATCAGTTTGGCCCCAGGGTCTGGGAGCGAGTGTGGCTGCTGAATGTGGGGATGTGTAACACTGAATTTGCATAGCTTATGTGTGTGTGTGTGTGTGTGTGAATGTGTGCTTTTTGTCATATGCAGTCGTCTTACTAACAGTCACACTGGACAGATGGGGGGGGGGGGTACTGTTTGTTTTTGTTTTTTCTGCTCTTTTACCGAAGAGCAGAGATGGCAAAAGAACAAAAC
>VUQK01015591.1:0-11717 GCA_015106715.1 Bujurquina vittata
ACGTTGTAAGGCAGAGACAAAATCTTTTTGCCTTTTTTTGGATGTGAAGAGAAAATCCCAGTGGTGGTTTAAGTGAGATGAGTCGTGGTGCTATTGAGTCATATTTTTCTGATTTTTCATTTATTGAGCTTATCTTTTAATATCATCAGTACACAGGAGATTTTGTAATGCTCTACCCATAGCTGTCACACCATGGGAAATCAGTCACAAACTCTATTGACCAAAGTTTTTGTCTCTCTGAAGTTGATTCATTTTCCCACGCTTCCTGCTGTTTTCTTGTTGTGTGCCTCTATGGAACATGCCAAACAAGACGTTATCTCACCATGGTGGCGTCTGTCTGTCTCTCGTTTAGACCGATTGTTGTGAATGTAGTAACTAAAGAACAACGTATGATAATACCGCAGATACCTTAAACCATGCCCATCCCATTAAGAACGAATGATATATAGATTTGCTGTATAGATTTCTGTTAATGGTGAAAGTGATTTTCATGATCACCATTAAAAGCTGCGAGTAGGGACACGTTTTACGAGTTAACACCACTCAGACTACGGTTCAAGGTTTTAATAATAATAACAAACTGATAAGGTAAATGAAACTTAACATTAAAGGTCAGTAAGCTCTTTTAAATGCTGGTAAAGAAGTCTGTATTTGGGTACAACATTAGTTTTACTGCACAGAAAACCTTTCTCGCTGCTGTTTAACGTAATGAATGGCTTAATTACAAGAAGTGTTGTTACACTGGTTTGTCCATTTCATTAATAACTGAAACTAAATACCACACACACACATATAGTACCAATGGGTGTGTGTCCCAACTTAAATATATGTAACGTCAGTAAGTAGTTGCTCTTTGTATCTTATCATAAGGAATGAAAACAAGGAGATAGTAGTTGGACTGTGTCCAAAATCAACAGAATATGTCTACTGTACCTGCACCTCTTGAGCTTACAGATCTCTTCTTTACTCTGTAAAAAAACAAAGATGTAAAAATAACAGAGTTCCGTTGTAAACAGGGTTATGTGCTGAACTGTTTGTTGAAAATGACTTTGAAGTTATTGTGCTAGAAATAGTTTGGTGTACTAATTTTCTTTGCGCTAAGTTAAGCAAAGCGCCTCATATTTGCCTCTTACTGCTGCAGTCACAGCAGAGAAAACTGGTCGGAGACTGTGGCACAAGCAAAATTTAACAACCCTATGCAATGAACTTGACAACTTGCCAATTTAACTGCAAAATGCAAAGGGTTTGGGGTTTAGGGTTAAAGACACTAGAACTTTCACATAGGAATAGAACCAGAAACCAGCTGGCAACCAGTTGAGTTGAGTCCCCAATTACAAAGAGATGTTGTCACAAGAGTAGTTGAGTTCATTTTTGCAGACTGTCTCAGATTGATTGCAACTTGTTGGCAATCTGTCTGCATTTATAAATTATATGACAGTTATTTACAAATCTTTGTCAATTTGTCTTGGAGTTGGACTGGGATTGTTTGGAGACAGATTGCCTCTCACCAGCTGACTTGTGCAGTCGCCTTGCCATTAAAAGTTGTCACCCAGAGATTGGGGGTGTTCCATGTTCATGACCAGTTGGTCACCACAACTATTGGCAAAAAGTCACAGCAGAAAAATCCAGTGCAGTGACCGGGCGACCACCAATTTTTCCTAGTCGCAAGGAGGTTTTCTTCCAGTCTTTACTGTGATGAACCATTATATATATTGCACTGTTATCAATCTTTTCTTCACTAAAGAGCAACTATTTGCATATTTCCTAAAATGCCAAACTTGTTTTTAATGTTACTTTGGGATTTCAGCTGTCATTTCTGCAACACTCTCCTGCATTGACTTTTCCATCTGGAAATCCTTATTTAGGAACTTTTCGGATTTGTGTGTTGATTTAGAACAAGCCTACTTAGTTTGAAATAATGTTGAGGATATCACCGTCATATCAGCTCCTTTAAAACTCTTTTTTTCTGTCTTTCTTATAACCTTTGACTGTCACGTGTCACTATTGAGTCGTCTTTGTCACACACGGCAGCATAGTCTGACATGGCCTGATATCTGGCTTATAAGATCACCCTTCGGCCACATGCTAAGACCTTGGCTGACTTTCCTACTTTCCTTTTCACCCTTCCTTGTCTCCCCTGGTGCCATATCTGCCATCTGTCTGTTACCCCCTGCTGATCATTCTATCAGAAAACAATCATTTAAAAGCAATATAATAAGTGAAACCAGTCTAGTGGGAAACCAATTAACCTTTACATCCTCCCTCTCCCTCCAGGCCCAGGACCTCAGTGTGATTGAGGAAGTGATCCGCATGATGCTGGAAATCATCAACTCTTGCCTGTGCAACTCTCTACACCACAACCCTAACCTGGTGTATGCACTCCTGTACAAGAGGGAGCTCTTTGAGCAGTTCAGGACGCATCCATCCTTCCAGGACATCATGCAGAACCTCGACACGGTCAGTCTGCATGGTCCTCTTTGTCTGCTCGGAAAGGTTGAAAAGGCTAGGCAGCACCAGAACATTGCAGTTGGACAATATGACATGCTAGGTCCTGTGAACTTAAGTAGTGTGATTGAATTAATCAGTCCACTTGCATCAAGTGTCTCTATTGCAAACATTCAATGAGTATGTGCAGTGTATATGTAAGAAGGGACAGCCCGAGAAATCTGCCATTCATAGTCACATAGAGGAGAAAGGAAGCTTTGGTGTGCGTGAGTGTGTATGTGTGAAGGTTGGGGGTTGCTGCATACATTGCCATGGGCTTTTACTGTTATCCATAAGCATGAGGGAGGCATCCTAGGTAGAATCCCTCGGTTAAGTCAGTTTCCCCGAGGCTATTCAGGATGCAAGGCAGCTTTTTTGCTCTTCTAAAATAACCCCATATGAGAGGCCTTCTGAGTTAATGAAGAGATTAGTATTAGATAGATGTAGACACACACATACTGCTCATATGAACTCTTGTGTGCTTGAAATCTTTAAACCAGCCCCACAGCATGAGAACAAAAATTGCCTGTACATGCATTTTTTCAATGTTGCTCTGACAAAAGAAGAGCTTTAAAAGGAATCTGTAATACTTTGTGGGGTTTTTTTCTAAATTAGGTAACATCAAACTTTTCTTCAGGCAAAGACCCACAATAGCAGTGGAAATATATATAAAAAAACACTTTCCTGGATTTCTTGTTTGAGGTTAAACCCAGAAAGCATTGAACAATTTGAACTCCAGTGAACTACTTATTTAAAGCAGGATAAAAAAAATGATTAAACCCTAAGCTTAAGATTTGTTATCCATTTCCACTGACAAAAAGCAGAATTCACACAGTTTTGCAAATACTTGCATCACTTCTTGATGTACAAACACTGATCAGTCACAACATTTAAAACATGTTGGAATGGCACCAGTCAAGGCGGAGTGGGATATACGGTCGGCCCAAAAGTAAATCTTTTACTAATCGTTTCAGTTATAGCCACCTTTTCTATATGGCTACAGGCTTAAGGGTAATTGGATAAACTTATATAATCATAAATATAAGGATTATTTTAGTATCCTTTAGCCAGTGACTGCCTGAGGTTTGGAACAGCATACACCAAATGCTGGGTGGTCCTCCCTTGCCTGGCCTTATTGCAGCTATGCTTAGTTGTTGCTTGTTTGTGGGTCTTTCTGCCTTTAGCTTTGCCTTCGATAAACGAAAAGCAGGCTTACTTGGGTTTACGTCAGGTGGCTGACTCGGCTATCCAAACGAGAAGTTTGCAGTGCCCACACAGTCCACTGCAGCTGAAGGATTAGTCTCAGACACGTTGATCCTTGTTTACAGTAAAAAGCTTCAAGCGGACCTGTGCATGTATTTGCATCTTTTATCTGAGGTGAAATAGCCGCAAGAAGCAAGAAATGAAGAAAGAAGTACTTCACAAGAAGTGTGATGATCTGGAGCATGGTTTGCTGGGACACCTTGGGTCCTGGCATTCATGTGGAATGTGCACTTGCTATCTGCTTAAACATTGCTACACCTTTTAATAAAAGTAAGCAAAATTATTCCATGGTGGCACTAACTTCTTTCAACGTATCCTGTCACACTGCAACGCTTGTTATAGAAAGATTTAAAAATACAACAACAGACTTATGGTGCTAACTTGGTCTCCAAATTCCCCAGTTTTCTATCCAATCAAGCTTTTCTGAGATGTGCTAGAAAGGCAAGTCTGATCCACGTAGGTCCCACCTTGCAGCTTATAAGACTTGAAGGATCTGCTGCAAATGTCACCATAGCTGATACCGCAGATCACCTTCGGTCTTGGCGAATTTGTACCTGAAAAAATCAGAGCTGTTTCGGCAGCACGACCTGGTCCTACGTAATATTACGCAGGTGACCTTAATGTGGCTGGTTGTTTAAATAATATATGCTGTGCTGTATCCCTATATAGAAGCATTTTCAAAGCACGTTACTGTTGCTAGGAAACATGACAGGCCATGCACATTTAATTGGCTGTTGATAGAAGCAGCAATGTGTTGCCTCAAATCAAAACAAGCTGGCAACACTGTAGGTTTAACATCGATTCCTCTAACGTGATGTTCTTACTACCCTGGAAGATTGACCAGTGTTATTGTTTACACAGTTGGGGCCTCTTAGGCCTAAGCATGTATCATGATGCCATTTTGTTCTTAGATCTTCATATTGCACCCAGTGTCATCATATCGGGTGTGGCTGCTGAAATATTAATGTGACAGCTCCAAACAGAGGGATTAGAAGAGTCGGAGAGGGTCATGATGGAACTGGGAGTTGACATTAAAGCTCAATGAGAGCAAGGTCCCGAGTGTGTATTAAGAAACAGAAACAGGACTGAATGCTTATTTTTCAGTCCAAGACTAAAAACTGATTGATATTTAATATTTATTTAATGTATAAGTGAGTGAGTCGAATTTCAACAGAAATTTACATTTACAATTAATTTAGACCAAAATTAATAAATCTTATTAATTAAAAATATGAAATATAAATAGTGATTCCTGTGTACAAAAATGTTTATAATTCTGGAATTGTGTTTTACAGATTTGCCAAAATACCAGCCTATTAGTCATACACACTACTGTGCAAAAGTATTGAGCCTCCCATCGTTTCTTTATATTTTGTTACCATTTTGTAAAACACGATGGAGGGTCTGTCAAGGTTTGGAGCCGCATTTCAGTAAGTGGTGCATGCACTACCACCGGAAATCATCTGATTGGCAGTGACTTCATTTTTCAGCACGAAAATGATCCCAAACACACTGCCAGTGCAGTTAAAGCATATCTGGATATAAAAACACAAAATGGAACACTGTCAGTCATGGACCTCAAGTCAAGACCTCAGCATTAAGCAGTGTGGGGTCATCTTAACAGAGAACAGAACAAAAGGCAGCAAACATCCAAAGAAGAGCTTTAAATGTCCTTCAAAAAGCCTGGAGAACTATTCCTGAAGACTACTTAAAGAAATGACCAGAAAGCTTCCGAAGAGAGTTCAAGCTGAGCTGCAGAATAAAGGTGGTCATACCACATAGTGTCATTCAAGCTTGTTAAAGTTATACAGATTATGCTTTTGTCTTATATACTGTATTTCCATGTATGTTTTCACATTTCAGTAACTCACGGCACCTATTTCCCATTTTTTACTACAAAACATGAAGAAATCAGAAGTGGCTAAAGACTTTTGCACAGCACTGCAAAAGTGTTGGTGGTAATTCAGCTGTTGGAGCCATTTTTATTTTGTGTTAATGTGTGTTCTGTGTTTACCCCTAAATACTGCAAGTGTATTTATGGCACATTTGCGATTGGCCGTTTCCACTTGTGTGACCTGTAGGTGATTGGCTTCTTCAGCCAGCGTCTGGAGCAGGCTGGAAGCGACCTGTCTGTTGAGAGAGTTCAGGAGGTCATCATGAAAGGAGCCCAGGCACTGCCAAAAGACAGACTGAAGGTAATTCACTCACTCAGACACACAGACAGCAGGGCGTCAGGCAGAATGGAAGAGCATGAAAAACAAGAGTTATAAAATATGGGGTTTGCTGAAGGGAAAAAAGAAGTGGTGCATTTTGGAAATTTGTATGTATGTGAAGAGAGTACAGTTGAAAGAGGGAGAGTTTTGGGTAGGGAATATGGACTTGGGCAAGGGAAAGATGGAAAGAGGCCATTAGGACTGGACACAAAAGGCCAAAGCCCAGTTCTCATTAGCATTAATGCCCATCTTCATTCCATTTCTGCTTACCTGCTACATGCGAACATGTAATGACATTTCAAGGAGATGGGATGGAGGGGCGGCTAACAGCACTTTGTCAGGGGTACATCCGATCGGGGGAGGGGATAAGGGGGACATAAATCTGCCACCATGCCTCGTTACCCAACACTCCTGGCAGGTTCGCTAACCCTTTCCCTTTCCAATGCTCCTCCATTAATCAGTAAGGAAATATGTAACCAGCGGTCTTCACAGCAGCACGGGAGCTCTTAATTGCATGTTTTATCATGTGTTTCATGTTCTGTGCTTGGTGGATGGCTGCAAGCCATTTGTCTGTGGAAGAGGGATGGTGCATGGCCATGAGTCCATGTTAACTCTCTGTCTTGCTCACAGTGAGCACATCTGAGCACTAATGTAGCAACCGTGAATCCACAGAATGGCCCACAGTCATATGGGTAACCCTGATGTCCTTCAGCGAGAGTGCTATACCTGTGGCACAAATGAATGTGGGTCGTGTGTGTGTGTGCGTGCGTGCGTGTGTGTGTGTGTTATCTCCTAGTTCTGCTTGTCTTCTGATGACCATTTGACTAAATGGCAGACTATGTTTAAGTGCAAAAGTGTTTTTGAGTCTCACTCTGACTCTCCACATCAGAGTGCTTTCCAGCTCCACAGGGTGACGTGAAGTGAAAAGTATATCTGGGCAATGCCTCTTCTGGGAGAAGTCCCCGCTATTTGATGGCACCATTGCTCAAACAAACAGCTGTCTCTCCACATCTCACCTCCCTTCATCCTATGAGCTCATTCTGCTGATCAGCCCCCGGTGTAAAAATCCATAAGTTAGATTAATGTTGTGTGGAATCATCGATAAGTCGGCAATTACTCCAATAAAGCAGTATCGGTGTCTCGATCAGTTTTGGCTGCACGGAGATGGCTGACAGGAATTATATGTATGGAAAAAATATTATTATACTCTCTCTACAAACAAAATATGATCAAGTAAAGCTTTTGCTTTTATTCTGGTGATTTTTTTTTTTATTATTTTGTTTTTTTTATTTTTTTTGGTGAACTTTTCTTTACTATGGGGTCACTTGGACATGGCCTGTAAATTAATGCATGGAGTTCCATGTTGAATTTTTAAATCTTAGTGTGAACATGGGCACAACTTTAACAACCAAAATCAGAACAATTTGTCAACGCTTTGAAGAGTAGAGCTGTCTGAAGGCTGGAAACACCAGTGTGGCATTGTGATGCAAGTAAACCCAGTCTAATAAAAACTTCAGGTTCAAATAATATCCCATACTTCTTCTTGCACAGTGATAAAAGCATCAGTAAGGTTACATTCAGATATTGTTTTATTTCTGATTATTTATTTTTAAGGTCAATTATATAACTGTAGTGAGGATCCAGACATTTTGGTTGGTTCAGAAGACCTTAACATGCCTGAAACAGGGGCCTGAGACAGAATTTACAGCTAACCTTTGATTTTAAAAAAAATGTCAAAAATGCAACTGTATTTTTAGTTGCAAAAAGTTGATGATTGTTTTTTAAATGTAAACACATCCTCAGCTGTAATTACAGAAATGAAATGGGCATAAAAAATCTTTTTTTATTTTATTACACTTAAGAATTTGGACAGGTAAGTTAAAAAAAATGCATTTTCCACATATTCATCTGTGTTATTCTGCACGTGGCTTAAATTCGATATCTAGACATTTGTTTTGTCTGGAGGAGCTTGTAAGCTAAACCACTGACATAAAAGCACAGCTTCAGAAATAACCAGTTATAAATGGTGAAGTAGCACAAGCATTGATTTTAACTGCAGTACAAGTTAAAGGTACTGAAATTAAAAACTCGTAAGTTAGGATCCAGATTTTAAGTGGACCTAAAACACTGAAACAAAATGCAGACATGCAAATTAGGTACTAACTGAAAGAAAGGATTGAAGGTGGCAAGTAGCCCTTGGATGACCCTCATCACTCAGCTGCCTGCCTCTCATTCTTTGTGTATGTTGTTTCAGGGTGTGTGAAGTTGAGTGGTGCTCGTAGGCACTGCCTGCGGAATGTGTTGTTTAGCCTCTCCTGCTGAAACCTGCCTCTTTGAGCAGCGATAGCCTACAGACTCTCTGGCTCCTCAGGAAGAGACGGGGGGGAGGGGGATTACCAGCTGTTACTCGGTACCTGGAGCTTAAGAGGCCTGATGGCTGGCCACTGCTACTTTCCCACACACTGACAACATGGTTTCTATACATTTCCATGTGTAAATCCTCTTTCAGATCAGTGGCGTGAATGCAGGAAGCCCGTGCCTTGTAATACAATCCGCCTTCACAGCTCAAACTCAGGGCAATCAGGGCTTTGTGCAGTGTTAATAGTATTAAGCAGTTTTCACAAATGCATTGCAGCCCTGAACTTTTCTAGTACTTACCAAATGGAGCGGCATGTGCTAAACGTCCAGCACTGTGGGGTCGGACATTAGCTGGTCTTGAGTCCGCCAGCTGCTAGTACAAAGACCTTGTAATGTCAGATATTTTTCCTGTGAATTCACTGCTACTGATTCGCCGTCATGTGTCCCAGCTTCTTCGCACTCTGTCCAGGAAGCTCCCTCACTTAAAGTCCACAAAGTATTTCCAGTAATGCACGCACGTCTGGAGTGGATTGTACAACTTTGGAAAGTCTCCTGACCCAGTTCTCCTGAAAATGTCCGAAGTTCATGTGTGAAAATGGCTCTGCTCTGGCATCACTGTGGAATTATATGATTGTAACTGTAGTGTAGAAGGAAAGGTCCCTCAAATAGAATTGTTTTCTCATATCAGTTGTCAGTACTTGAACATGATTTCAGAAGGTGCAACAATCTCATCAGATCAGCAGATTGAGTTATTGTGTATCCATTTTGATGATTGTTTTGATGATGGTCCAAAAATAACTACTTTATGATGTATGTTTTTGTGTGAACATTTAAATGAAGAATTAGGAGTCTGCACCAATGCTAGCAGCCCTTTGGGGTTATACTTAGGGTTAGACGCTAACATTAGTATGCAGTATGTTTCAGAATGTTGTGTGTCATTAGTTCTGCAGGGATATAGTTATAAATAAAAAAGCTGGATGAGAAGTGAAAGACTCATTATTATAGCTTAACTGTGTTTGCTGCAGTTCATCTAAAAGCTGTCGAGACCTCATGGAAGTGCTGGGGAACGTGCTATCAAAGTTACATTCCAGTTAAGAAGAAAACAAGACTTCACGCACACTGTTATTTGCAATTGTCATTGTAAAAATGCCGCTGACCGTTTTAAGTAGAAGTGTGGGCAGAAAATAATGACAGCGAACACAAACTAAACTTTCTGAAAGGGCTGTTTTGAATAGCAGAACTTGAATATAAAAACCACAGTTTTTGTCGAAGAGTTGTATAGTATTTTGAAATCTGACCCTTCTCTGTGTGTGTGTGTGTGTGTGTGTGTGCGTGTGCGTGTGTGTGTATCAAGTTCTTATTTGCTCCCTCGCCGCATTCTTCTCTGTCTGGCCGCTGAGCTCTGACAGCATAGCACAAAGGAGGAAAGGGAACACAGCGTCCTAAGTAAAGATATGAGGCCAGCCAGCCAGTCTGTGTTCAGGGGCGAGGGCCTGACCCGCCAGGACCCATAACTAACTGATATGAGCCCAGGCCAAGTGGGCCCCAGACAACAGTCAAACTGAGACCAAAACAGAGGAGCGGGGGGGGGGACAACAGAGAGCCAGAGGAGATATGTGCTGGGAGAGTACGCACAGAATAAGGGACAGAGATAATATTAGTTATTAGATGTAGAAGTCTGGAGATGCTCTGATTTTTTTTAAACCCCAGAAAGCACTCAAGCCTAAAAGGAGCATTTTTGCTGTGAGGCATGTAGTGATATGTACAACTTCCCATAATATCAGTTACCCTGGTGCTTCTGTCTAATATAGACGTAAGAAGAAGAAGAAAGGTGTCTACTGTGATTTGGGCTGATTTTTCTGTTTTCTGATTTGTTGCTGATCATCTAAGGAAATTGGTCATGTGAGCACATGGGAAGTTTCTGCTGTATAAATTCATAACTTTTTTTAAAGGGCCAGAATATTTTTATTTTAGCACAACAAACATAATTTTTATCTGCTTTTCAGTCCAACGGCAGCTCAGATTAGTCACGATTGAGATCTAATTTAACACTTTATTGCTTAGAGTTTGATCAATAGATGGATACGTAATATAGTTTCACGAAACAGCTAGCCTAATGACACATTTTGGTTACTAGTACATGCCCATGCTACAGTACTATTTGGCCTCTTCATGCTGTTGGCAAATTGATACACTTAATCACATTGGGAGGAGTAAAAAAGGGGTGGTAGAGGTTTAAATGCTCAAATTGGTCATTTTTAGCACGCTACATAGTTGCTAGGTAACAAGCGATGTCATAATATCTGATACAGATAAGAGCTTTCAGGGGCCTAAGATGTACCTGCGTGCCAAGTTTTGTTGCTCAACTCCTCATCGTGTAGGAGGAGTTGGCAGCCAAAGTTGCAAACAAACACACAGGTGGAGATTTTGTGGAGATTATAGTGAGATATATTTAGGCCTTTGTTTCATCAGTTCCTGCAACAGTCCAGCACAGGTATCGCTGTAAAACGGCAACTTCTCATCTGTAACGGTTTATTATTGAGCTTGGGGAACATGCTGATCTCTCGAGCCAGCCAGCCTTTGTTCTAAGTAAGATAGCTGCGAACTATAATTTCAGACTTCAAGTACAGACATGAGACTGGTATTGATCCTGTCATCTATGTCAAAAAAAGAAAAAACACATATTCCAAGATGCCAAGCTATTCCTATAATTACAGAGGAATTTTTTTTATTTTTTTGCATGTTTTTTTTTTAAGTAATGATAACTGGTTGATGTGTCAATGCTAAAAGCAGGCCAGTGTCTTATGTGTCTGTTTTTGTGTGGGGGAAAAAAAGTGCTTATCCCACAACTTCCTTATATAAATGGGTAGTTTTTAGGTGATTGCACGTGTACATATAATAGTTTAAGGGGAAAATAAGCTTCAAGAGAAAAAGAAGTTAATACCATGCCATATGTTTGGAAAGCATGTTGACGTAGCTGCGTTCACTGGTTTCTGCTTTGATTAACCTAATTGCCTAATTAGCACAACTGGTTGTGCTTCGTATGTTTTCATATATCACGACGGTTGCAGCAGGGCATTAATCAGCTCAGCTGCCGTCTGTGCACGCTTGTAAATCCACAATGCTGCTAAATAAAGCAATTTTCAATTAAAATGAAAAATTAAAGGCTGCACTCAGTATTTCCTCCTGTATGCTAACAAGCAAAAGCCATAATGAGTAGAGCATCATGTGAACGCCGGATGAGTCGTCAGGCTATGAGATAGTCACCTACACACGCATACCATTCAGATAATACAGCTCCTGCATTGTGTCTGGCCATCAACAATGGCAGTGGTGTGTGTGGTTTAGCCTCAGTAGCCTGGCATATGGCCTGTGACCCCATAGCCCCTCAGAGTATGT
>VUQK01015592.1:0-18525 GCA_015106715.1 Bujurquina vittata
AGGTTAATTGGCCAATCTAAATTGCCCATAGGTGTGAATGAGAGCATGGTTGTCAGTCTATCTGTGTTAGCCTTGCGACAGACTGGCGACCTGTCCAGGGTGTACCCAGCCCCCCCGCCACCCTGAAAAGGAGAAGCGGAAGCGAATGGATGGATGGATGGATTATTTGAAAGCAAAAATTGTGTGATCCATTGATAAATGGATACATGGGGCTCTTTTTAGGCTCAGAAGAAAAGAAGAGGAGGCAAAGAGGTCAGCTACTCAGTCTCCTGCCTCACTTGAAACTGTCTTTTGTATCATTTTTCCTCTTTGTTGCATTCAGTGTTACCTAGCTTTATAGCTTGCAGGTGCAGAGTTTGTAATGTGCGCAGGGCATGCACCTCTGTGCGGACTGCAACTACAACCTGGCAACCAGATTACATGTTGAAAAGGGACAGATTCTGCATAGGCACTAAATGTCACACATAAGCTCTATACACTTACATGCATGCAACTTGCATCACCTGACTAACGGCAGCAAAACACGGAGAGTCTGAAGGCAAAGACTTAAATTAGAACAATTCTTCTACTGCTTTGTGCATCAGGCTTTATGTTTGTCTTAAATATGCATTTATAAGGGCGTGCAAGACAGACCAATAGTAAGAAGCTATTGAGTATGAAGCTAGCACATCTCATTAGCCTCCACAGATTACTGCAGAGCAATGGCCGTGTAGTCTCCAGCTAATCTGATTTCCTTTATGTGTCCTCTGCTGACCCGGCGGACAGTGCTGATAGCTGCTTCCCACATCGTACTCATCACTTCGCTCTGCCCACCACTCTGTGGATGAGCTCTGATCTTAACACAGCATTTCTCTCAAGGTTAACATCTTTTACTTTATGCCATTGCATTAGGAAAGGAAATGCAGCCTGTCAACTTTTAGATAATACCTCTAAATCCACTCAAATGGGCAGAATTTGATGCAGCAGGAAAGCTTAGAAACTAAGACACATTAACAGCCAACATCATAAGTGTAAGAGTATGTCTGTAAATTTATATGAGTAAAACAGCCCACTTGTGACTGAAATGATGAACACATTATAGCTAGGCAAGTTCCCCTGATTATTAAATTATATATAAAGTACAACACTGTCTATGTTTAAACTGCAACAATATATCCTGAATGTGAGAACTCCCAACAACATTGCGCCACTTGATTTGTTTTCCCTGAATTTACGACAATCTTTACTGCAGGCATGTAATTCTGTTGTAGATATAAGGCAAAGTAATGTACTTTTATGTGAAATTGAAAACAACTGTTATTCTTGCACAAAGCAAAATGGAAAAAATAATGTAGGTACCAGTTTTTCTTCATTTGGGTGATTTATTATAAACAATATAAAATAAGTTCAGGACTCATCAAATGGATATAATGTTATAAAATTCTGGAAACTCACTGAATTGGTTCCAAGGATCTGCAGGCTGGGTTTGTCTGACTCCAGAAGCTTGCGCACCATCTTCAGAAAGCTCTCCACAAACAGGTTAATGCTCTGGCAGTGACAGGCCATCAGCAGCTGGTCCAGGGCTTCCATGGCTATACATACATACCTGAAATGGAAAAAGAGAGCAAAGGCTCACCATTAACCTTGCAGGCAAATACATCTGTGTCTGCAAGAAATCCAAAATGAGATAGCTTCTCCCAGACAAACTCTGGAGGCTGGCATACTGAATATATAGTTGGACTCTGCCAAGGGTAAATATAATCTGTACAGGCTGTTTGCATTTGTGAGAATCATTACAGGGTGCAGAAAAACAACTTCAGTAGAATATAAAAGTAAGTACAGACTGAACAGACTCATCACACCACATGACCCAAACCAATCACGATCCTTTTTTATTAAAAACAGACCAACTTTCCTCCATGTCTTATTGGTTATATTTTGACCACAGTGACAGTCACTTTTAAATATATTGAAAGAATAGGGTCAAGAACGAACACACACACACACAGTCGGTCTTAAGTTCTTTGATGTGCTCAGATCTTGTGCAGGGATCAGAGCAAATCTCTTTGACGAAAGGCTATTACAAGCATCACTTTTCCTACTAAAATTTTCCCCAAATTTTTTATGTTCAAGCTTTAGTTTGACTTGATTTAAATCAACTGAAATGTGGCAAAGAATAAATACAAAAAAATGTGCAAACAGTATTTCTGAGGGCACAGGCAACAAAGACCGTTTGAGACTATTTTGAATGGCAACAACTGAAGCTCACCCGTATCTATGTCGAGCCACATCTCTTGACAGTCTCTCAGACAAGTAGGCTCCGATACGGTCCAGCTTCTCCGGAGCTGACAAGGCGTAGAATGTCAGCTTTTCCATGTTGGCTTTGACCAGCCCATCCTAGGTAGGTGATAGAGGGAGACAGCAAAAGTAGGACTTGTATTTTTCAGTATCAGTTCATCCAGTATTTTTAAAAAAAGTCATCAGACAGGATATATACTATATATACACACACACACACACACACACAAGGTTATTGTGTACACGAACCGGCTTTGGCTCAGTTTACTTTCACAGATGTGACATCTTTTTTTTTTTTTAAACTGTTAAGGGGGAAAACAGATAGTAATTTATGAAACTGCTGTTCCACAAATATTTCTGTACTAATGCAATTGTGCAAGTATAGTGACAAATACACTTCTATTCATTTCCAAAAACCCAAATGTACGGGTATAACTAGATCATCAGGTTTTAACTCCTACTTTTCCCCTTGACCTACTTTACTGCTCTTTGGTTTGGTTCGGAGGAAAAGAGAGCTAAAAAAATCTACAGTCCACTGAGATCTCATTTACATTCAGACAAGACCAGAAAAAATTAGTCAATAAAGTGCAGTCATATAAAAAAGAAAGAACACCCCCTTTCAATTCTAAGGTTTTGTCATGTTGTAAAATTATTTATTGTTTAAATACAACCTCACTTAAATGACAACACAAGACATGTAATACCATGTCTTTATGTAAGAAAAACTAAGCCAAAATGCAGAAGGAGTACACCCCATGTTTCAGAGCTGGTAGCTTGTAGAACCACCTTTAGTAGCAACAACTTGAAGTAATGGTCTTCTGTATGACTTTATCAGTCTCTCACATCCTTATGCAGGAGTTCTAATCCACTCTTTTTTTATAAGAATGCTTCAGTTCATTGAGGTTTGTGGCCATTTGTTTATGAACAGCTCTCTTAAGGTCATGCCACAACATTTCGATCAGGTTGGACTTTGACTGGGCCATTTAAACACTTTGATTCTTTTCTTTTTCAGCCATACTGTGGGAGACTTGCTGCTGTGCTTATGATCATTGCCCTGTTGAATGACCCAGTTTTAGCCAACCTTTATCTGTCAGACAGATGGTCACACATTTGACTCTAGAATACTTTGGCATGCAGAGACGTTTGTGGTCAGCTCAATGAATGCAAAGTGCCCAGGTCCTGTGGCTGCAAAAGAAGCCCAATCATCACCCCTCCACTACTGCACTTGACAGTATGAGATGGAGTGTTTGTGTTGATATGTCGGTTTGGTTTTCACCAAATATGGTACTCTGCTTATGGCCAAACATCTTGACTGTGATCTCGTCTGGCCAAAAATTATTGTTCCAGAAGTCTTGTGGTGTGTTCAGATACAACTTTGCAAGCCTACACCATGTTGCCTTGTTCTTTAATTTTTTTTTTTTTTAGAAAGAAGAGGATTTCTCCTGGTTGACCTCCCAAACAAGCCATATTCATTCAGTCCTTTTCTAATTGTCATGAACTTTACTACTTAACATGCTAACCAAAACCTAGCTCTTGGGTTTCTTCCAGTTTCTCTGAGCATTCCACAGTTTGACCTTGGGGTGAATGTGCTGGGACTTCCACTTCTGGGAAAATTGGCAATCATCCTGAATGCTTCCCACTTGTGAATAATCTTTCTCACTGTAGATGGAAGGGCTTCAAATTGTATGGAAATGACCTCATAACCTTTTTCAGATTGATGGGCAGCAACAATTGCTTCTCCAAGGTCACCTGGATGCTCCAGATCAACAAACTGCCAAAACTAAGCATCAAATTATTTTTATTACGTCCTGATACGTTAAAACCTTAGAACTGAAAGAAGGTGTACTTTGTTTCTCACATGACTGTATCATTACCAAGAAAAAAACAAGTTATTCTCATAGACACTGTAAAAATACACATGGAAAACACTGTAAAATGCTAAAAGTTGTGATGAAGACACGAACACTGATAGAATTAGCTATACAGCACCAGTCAAAAGTTTGGACATCCATTGTGAACTGTTCATCTATTGTGTTATCCATTGTGTCCATTGTTACGTACCTGTACCCTGGGAATCTACATTTTCAAAGTAGACATAAAAAAAAAGACTATACTATAATACACTAGTAGTGAACGAGGGGGTACAGAAAACCCATAAAAACACTACATTATTATATTTAACTGACTTACCATTGAGTACTTTGCATAAGAAAAACAATAATTAAATGCATATATACATATCCTCACACAGTGTGATACTGTTAGCTTTATCAGACAGCTTCTTTATTCCTAAGTCTTTGGGGCACCATTAGTTACAGATTCAACCAGAGCAGCTTAACACCAAGTGTCGAAACCTTTATTTGGAGCACAATGAGGAGGTGTGTGTGTGCACGCGCACACAAAAAAATGGGGGGAAATAGTTAAGTATCAGCATGCCCCTGTACTGCAGACCATAGATCTGAAAGGTAAAGTGGGTTACTGCAGTAGCACTGGGGCAGTAATGAACAGCAAATCAGCTTCTTCGTCTCAGCCCAGATTAATGCCCTTTATGAGTCATCTGCATCAGATCTCAGTAAATCAGGAAAATGGTAGGAAAGATGAGGTTTTTTGGTTTGGTACTAACAGCTTTGCACAAGGCAGTTATATCTAGTGTTTTTCTTACAAGCGCAACATAAATCCTCCCAAATATGATTAGTTATCATAACTGTTTTATATTTAAAAGCAAAAGGGACCACAGATAGATGCTACCAGCTAAATCTGTTAAAGCTGAGCTTTTAACCTCACTGTACAATAGCACCGGTTTCTTGTCCACTGATCAGGAAGCAATTTCTATATGTAACAATGGAATGGCTTTCTGACTTTCAAAATGAAAGGGAGCAAGACGTCGTGTTACTAAAGGAACAGAAAGAGTCACTTCTCACCTCTGGATCTTCCGGGAAGATGTTGTCTACCAGTCTCTTATACCGAGGCCTGAGTGCCCCGCAACAGCCACAAACCCCTGAGGAAGGAGAAAAATGGAGAGGAAGAAAAACCGAGAGAATGGTCAATTAAGCTTGTGATAGAAATACAATAAATCCGGTCTTTTTTTTTCCTTTACTGGTGATAATATTGGTCTCCACTCTGTCAGCCAAAGTAATGAGTTAGTCTCAAATCAACCACATTTTAGTGCTGATTCAATGAACACTGCAATAAACGGGCAATAAAACATTTCTTTAGTTCAGCAGCTAATGACTTCACATTATCTCTATCACAACAGGAGTAATGGTAGAAAACAGGAAAAATAAGCGGCAAAAATGAACTTTAACAGATGTCAAACTGACCTGTCAGTAAGGAAAACAAGTAAAATGGATTTGTTCATTTGTGCCCACTGACAATGGTCTTGTCACAGTGGATGTAACAATTTTAGCCTCATATTTAAATATAAACACACACAACTGATAATTGTATTTAGCCTGAGAAATGTTAGAAAAAAATGTGTAAAGTAGAAGGGGACTTCATGTCAGCGTCTCAGGCAGCTCCTCAGTATAAAACACAGACACAAAACACTTGCCAGTTGCTGTACAGGGATCATACAACCAGTCAAACTTTTGTTTTTAGATTAGAAAGATGAAGACAAATGTATCAAACCCAACCTTTCTTTAACAAAATGCATGCCAAATCAATTCTGTGCAAAGACATCAGAGGACATCAACATATGGAAGGAATTACAGTCGCAGTGATGCCACTAAGATGATACACACACACACAAAAACACACATCTCGCTTTCCATCAGTCAAGACAGCCTTGAAGAGAACTGCACAACACAGCGTATGAACTGCGAGCAGTGATTTTTCTGACTTTGCACTGAAGAAAACCTAAGCCAGGCAGCCACAGAGAGCTGAATTCTGATTGGTTGAGAGAATTCAGCAGTGATGAGTCATAAGGGGGCCATAAGAGAACGAAGATACAAAAAAAGGGACACCCTACAAAACTCCCAAATGAATACTTTAACCCTTGAAGCATATCTGCAATTTTTTCCATCTTACTTCCTTTAAAACACACCGTGTGAGTTTTGGAGTTGGAAAAGCTAAATGAAAAAAAGTAGGCCATAATACAGACAGCATTGCAGACGAGTAATGAATGGTTGACACAAACAGAAACAGGAGAATAGTTTATTAAAGAAAAGAAAATCATTCTGCAAAGAAACAGATTTTCTTCTGCCTTTGCTGCCTTTCTCCCATCATCTGATTTCCTCTTATTCTCCTAACTAAAAAAAAGTGTTTTATTATTCATTATTTTAATTAGTTACACAGACTGAAGCCCTTCTCATAAAATGACAATAAAAAGCCCATTCTGAGCACACGCTCTATTTGCTACACCTTTGTAATGTTCCGTATCCTACATATAGACTGTCCCTTGACTCAACACCAAGGCAACACATTTATCTTTTAAAACCCCTACCAGAAATGCAACTTTCTGTTCACCAAACAATAGTCATCAACACTGCTCAGACTATGCCACATCTGACTTACAAAATTCTGCAAGTCCTTTTTTATTTGGAGGTGACAACATTTGACATGGTTAAATAAATGAGAACTGATTTTATTCAGATGGTATTGTGGTTAAGGTTAGAAGAGTATCTATTAAGATAAAAACAGGAAATGCGGAGTTAAGAGCTACTACTATGTAGCCAACAGCTGATTACTAGATGACATTCAAGCCCCATTTTGTAGTCTTCTAATTTATTTACCACCCCGATAAATGTCAATCAGCATTATCCACTGTTCCCATTGGTAGTCACTTCAAAGTCAAGAAATGTTTAACACAAATCCACCCACTTTAATTTCCCTGACAGAACCGTCCCAAAGGGATTAATAAAGTTAATCTAATCTCATTAATCGCACTAAGCAAGTTGTTGTAAATTGGTAATGCGTTACCTCTTGTCACATGTTTAAAGGTTAATTAAAAAGGAAACCTTGGAAGAGTGAAATGGGTCCATGTCAGAAACCTGAACTCCTACCGAATTGTCCAGTCGCTCTGTCAACTGGTGTGACCGGTCCCAAAAATTACAAAATGTACAGTACAGTCCCCTCCAAAAGCCCTGGAACACTGAAGTTAATCCCTTTATTTTTAATGTAGACTTATCAAATTTGGGTTATTAATACAAAAGATCAAGATCAACATCTCAGCTTTTATTTCTAGGTATTTACATCTGGATCTGACACACAGATAGGAAGCTAGCACATTTTGTCTGAGCCCACTCATTTTTCTTGTGATCATGAGTATTGGAACATGTGACTGACAGGTGTGTTTTGCTACCCAGGTGTTACATTGAAATAGTCAAACAGTAAATAGCACTGAATGTTTATGCCCAGTCTCAGATTTGGGTTGTAACCGCAGTGCAGACTGTGCATTTATGGTTAGAGTAACTAATATGAAAACCAGAGAGCTGTTATTGGGTGAAAAACAAGCAATTGTGAAGCTAAGAGAAGATGGAATATCAATCAGAGCCATTGCACAAACGTTGGCCATAGCCAGTACAACCGAATGCCCTGAAGAAGATAGCCATCACTGGTGAACTAAGTAACATATGTTGAACAGGTAGGCCAAGGATGACAGAAACATTGTTAGTGCTGTAAAGAAAAACACTAAAATAACTGTTAGTGACATCAGAAATTACCTCCAGAGGGCAGATGTAAAGGTATCACAATCTATTGTTCACAGAGGATGCATGAACAAAAGTACAAATGCTTCATCAGAAGATGCAAACCATCAATTAGAAAGAATAATAGGACAATGTGAAAGAATAGGAAGGCCAGGCTGAAATTTGCTAAAAAAAAAAAAAAAAAGTACAGTGACAAGCCTCAGAAACTTAAAACCTGGGACAAAGTTTTGTGCTATGTTAAGGCAAAGATTAACTTTTACAAAGGTGATGGAAAGGCTAAGGTTTGGAGAAAGAAAGGACCTGCTAATGATCCCAAACACATAAGCTCATCTGTGAAACACAGTGAAGGTAACGTCAGGGCTTGGGCTTGCATGGCTTCCTCTGGGATGGGCTCATTAAACTTTATTGATGATGTCAGAAATGATGGAAGCAATACAGTGAACTCAGAAGTCTACAGAAAGATTTGTTTAATTCATTTTTTTTAAAAAAATGCCACAAAACTGATGGGGGGGGATCTTCCATTATCCAGCAAGATAAAGACCCAAAACACACTGCCAAAACTACAAAAGAGCTCATACGGGGTAAGAATTTGAAAGGTTTTAGACTGGCCTATTTAATCTCCCAAATTAACCCTACAGAGCATTTACCTGCTAAAGAACAGACTGAAGGGACTCTCCTCTTTAGCATTTAGCAACCTTCTGGTGACCCAAGCCTAGGAGGAGAGCTGCAAGAATGGACAGGATGTCCTCAAAAAGCCTTCTAATATAGTTATCACCTTGAGGAGTAAAAGTGCTCCTCTTTTTCAGGGCTCACTTCTGCTCTCTAAAAGTTACATTGAACTCTGGAGCAGTTGTCATGCCTGTGCTCATCTCAGGGAACAGCGAGTCTACTCGTACCACTTCTTCTCTTTCCTCCACCATTTCAAACACTAATGAGGCCTCTGCAAGCCTCCCTCTCTTCTTCCTGCACCCACCTAAACTTTCTCCACCTCCTTTTCACATCCTTGCTGTGCTAGCTCAGGGCATGAGTGTAGGAGCTGCCACTGAATTAATAAAAATGCAGCAGGTCCCCAGTGTAGAGGAAAGGGTAGTGGACAAAGAAAGAGGGACAGAGAACAGACAGGGGAAAGAAAGAAAGATATATAGAGAGATGGGAGTGTGTTGGGGGAGGTGGACAGAGATATGCTGAATGAGTCACAGATTAGTGCTACTTATTGCATCTGCTCCATCCAGAATAAATCTCTCCTGTCCTCTCTGTCAGCTGCTGAGAAAAGAGATTTTTGGAAAGTAATAACAAAGAAACCAAATTATGTAATAAATACATTTACATTTTATTTGATACTCCTGTGGTGCAACATTTGCATATGTTACGTGTTCTGTGTTCTCTTTGTTTTTGTTTTTTGTTTTTTAATTATAACTTTTGCGCTTTACTTTAGGGTGCTGTTAGGTCAACTGATAGCTGAAAAAAATTTTTGTAACACCACACAGCATATTTGTTTCTACAACTCAAACTTGATGAAAGTGGCTCAAAAGTGGCACATTACACCCACAGGTCATTATAACACTAAATTCAACTGCCTTTAAAACATTTACATATTCTGCTTGTAATGTGTGCTGCAATACCATGTCTCTGAGGAAATTATTCCATCTGACTCATTGGCACAGAAATTCCTGTGAAGTTTCAGAGTTGTGCTCAGTCTCTGTTATAAATAACAAGAGCTGGTTCGTTCTTCTGGTAATGATGGGTTAGTGAGGAAGAGGGGGAAAAAAAAACTTAGAGGGCAAAAACAAAGTGGGTGCACAATGATTTGGTTGACAGCGGTGAAAAGCACAAAGCAGGGGGTCTCACGACATCCACCCACTCTGCACGGCAAGGAGACAACACATTTATGGGCCGGACATGGAACTCCTCCACACAGACTCACATAAGGAATAAAATCTACACAATGAACGTGAGGAGCAACACACTGAGGAGCTTTAAAACACAGGAACAATAAATCTCTGGTAGATACAACACTAATATAACATTTCTGCACAACTGGGTATCGACTGCTACTAACTGGATGCTAAGCTAAACATCCTTGCAGCATGAAGTCATGAGGTGCTATATGCACATATGTGAGGGGGTCACCATCCTTCAAATCACCGCAGGAAGCAGCCAGCCAATCGCAATCTATTTTTATACTCGTAACAATGGGCTGGTACATTAACAGATTACACTCTCCATTTCCCCCAGGATATCAGCTTAACATTTCCACATTAGAGTAAGAGGGAGATGGAGAAAGGGAGGGAAAAACTGCACGCTGAAGTGAGAAAAATAGGGGCAAAAAAATGCATGGCTATGAAAGACATGTTTGTGTATTATAATAATGATAATTTTGAAAAATTAATCCTCCACCCACTTACACAAACGCCATGAGGTGTTAATAACTGCACTGTGGGTCCCACATATCAGCTGTGGACACAAGTGCATGACAATTTTTTAAAAATCAAATAAATAAATAAATAAATAAATATTCAACCTCAGCCAAAAATATTGTCTAAAACAACAGAAATTATCTAAAGGAAGACTAGAAAAATATGCACACACACAAGGTAGTGTGTGACGCTTTATGCATCTTGAAGTGTCATCTGCACCTGCTGTCCCAAATCTGCTCTGTTGTGCCTGAAGTCACATGGCGGATAAAAGAGAATAAATATAGTCCTGATACCCTGCAAAGCCAATATTTAACACACTTAGGGCCTGTCTGTGTTTATACAGGCATGTGTATATTTGGGAGACAGAACTGCAAGTGCACATTTAGACCTCACCTTCACCTGGGGTCATGCAAAGCACTGGTTTTGCAGCCCACACTGATACACAAACATACTGTAGCCTTGCTGTAAATACATACACCTGCCCAAGAAACACATCACTTCTCATGATGGTTACAAAGCATGCTGCCCTTCAGGGGTGTCATTACATAAGAGGGAGGGGGGAGAGACAAGGTCCTGCTATTTTTGCATCAGCAAACATCTTCAAAGGTTGTACTCACACACAAAAAACGCAAGCGCACAGCAGAATCTGGCAAACGACAGGCGAGGCAAGAGTGTATGGAAACAACAAATAATGAACAAGGTTGTTTCAACAGTTATCAGGTATGCACATAAGCTGTCACTGAGTTTGGGAAGGCTGTACAGCACATGAGGAGTGGAGGTGAGTGCAGTGGGTGCATATCACAGAGAAGAGGGCGATAGCATTATGAGAGTAAGAATTTTTTTTTTGGGGGGGGGATAACAATTATTCAAATGAGCTGCTTATATATAACCATAATGCCCAACCATATCTATATCACAAAAAGTAAGTAGATATGTTGGAGGTACTGACGAATATACACTGTGCATGCACTTTGATGTGGAATACATAAACACATAATTTTTTCAGCCAATTAAGCCATGAGCCAGATTCACAGCACACATTAAATCCAGTGTGGGTGGCAGCAAACATGTCTGGTGTAATGTGACCAACACACCAATGTCCAGACCCGGCTGCCAACAAATCCATATGACAAAAGGCCAGTCCAACACACTGAATCACTCCAACCTGTACTGAAAATGGGCTATGAGAGAATCAAGCGCAGACTTACATTTCTATACATTGAGCACATTGTACAGTCTGCAGTTTGGACAGCCTGCAGTGATAAGTCACTCCAAACCAAAGTGTTAGTCCATCAGGAGTCTTCAATTCAAAGAAAACCTGACCATATTTTTAATTAGGACTAATCAATTAACTATATCAACATGCTCCAGTAACACAAGAACCTAAATTTATTTCAAAAATCATCACTGGGATTATAACACGATCTAAAAAGGAGGTAATCACAGCTTTCCTGTTTTAAAGGAAACATAAATGTAACATATAGTGTCTAAAATACTCAAGGATCATAAGTTATTCAAGAATGAATGGAAAATTGAACATATGAAGACAAGGTTATAACACAAACACCCAAAGTTAGCCAGAGGTAGCAGACTATATACTAGTAGAACACACCCTGTTACCACCAACTATATCAAAATTCAATATTATCAATAATAGTTAAGAATAAATGACTATTACCAAATATAAACATCTTCAAAGCAGTGCTGCCTTGTAATCGTAACGTAACACAGAGTATCCGCTTAAGTGTTCAAGTTCTCATAACACGCTTTCAGGAGCTGCTACACTCTAGTCACAGCTGCTATCTATCGCAAGAAAGCTAAGAAGGAGCGTCTTTGCAGAATGCAGGAAAACAGGCTAAACACCGAATGCCTGACATTACTCACATGTTTACACAGCCCAGAATACCCAAACCAATATGCAATATAAAAAGAACTGTTATCTTACCATACATCGGTCGTGATCTGGAAGTCGCTCAGTGCAGCCGTTTATGTTTTCTTAATGCAGCTTCAGTTCTTCATACAGACACACTGCTGTGCCTAGAGGCACTGAAAATGCACACAAACGCACGCACACACACCGCTCACCCTGGGATAAATGCCTGCACGTGTGCTTGGAGCTAAAAGGCATATGAATGTGCAGCGTGATTGGTGCAGAGCCTGGCTCGATGCTGAGTTACACACACACACACACATACACATACACACATACACTCCCCCTGCCATGCAGACACGAACAGTCATTCACGCACTTGTGCAGAAAAAGGGGCTGACAGGCAACGTCAGAGGAAAGCGTGCCGTGATGACCTTGGATTTTCCCATTCTTCTGCAACAGTGCTCCTCCTCAATGGAGGCAGTGCAAATTTTGACATGCAAGTGCACATACAAGCACACCAAACTCACTTCTAATCTAGCTCTCCGATGCAGGAGGTTAAAAAAGAAAAAGAAAAAAGCAAGGAATGACAGAATAAGAGAGAAATGTGCAACACATAGATGAAAAGGGAGAATACCTCCCTCCCACACAACCTCGTCTTCTTCTCTCCACCCCCTGCCAACATCGCTCTTTCCCTCCTCTCCATCATTAATCATTCCCGCTTTACTTAAATTCAGCTTTTCATTCTGCGCTTATGCAACTTTCTGCCACATTTCCTTACAGTAAGAAATGTGTGATTACATAACCATGTGAGCTGATATATGCATAAACAAATGCAAATAAACATTTGTTTTAAAGAAGTCCGAGTTTACTCATCCTCTCCCAGGTCTCAGTTTCTAAAAACCACTTGAAAAATGCAACAATGCTTGCTCTCATTTCACGAGTGCCAGAGCTTATCACCAGAGCAACACGAATGCACCACAAAAGCAGAACTTTTAAATAAATTCATGTTTTTATAACTATTACCAGAAAGCTGTTAAAAAGAGATACATCATCATGTAATTGGCTCTAATGCAAAAATTGGCAGCGGTTTAATCAGAAACCTCAAGAAGCTGCAGTGTCCCTATAAAGGCTAAAATGAGCCCTTAATATGTACTTTATTCCCACTCAGTTCACAGTTTTACTGTCTTCTAAGTGCCGATTCATGATATTAGATATATCAAAAGTAGTAGCAGCTCACAGGATCTAAGAAAGCTAAGATCTATCAATCAAGCTCAGTTCTGCAATTCCCAAAAGTGCTCCATTGATTGCCAATAACTTGGACAAGGAAAAGAGACATCAGCACTCATCCAGTGAATTGAAGTTGGTAATAAATTGATTGCAGTTGCCAACTAATAAAATCAGATTCAGATGTATATTTTTCCTTTAGGCGCCAACCTTGTACTTGTCCAAAGCAGTTTGCTACAGCTTAGATCTTAAAGCTTCTTGAAGACAAATGTGCATTCACGTGTTTAGTGACTTCATTTTTTTCCTCCCCATTTCAAGTACTAGAATCACTTGTATGGTACCATTTTCCTTTTGGCAGCTTGTATAGACAAGCTTGCACTTGCATGACAGCTCAGACCAGTCCTCCATGTAGAGTACTTGCATCGCTGTCTTATGGATTAACCATTAAAAAAAAATCCAACAGATAAACATAATAAAAGAGTCAAAGGCCAAAAGTAATTAAATGCCCCAGGCTGAAAATAAATCAGATCTGCCTTTAACACAGCAACACTGCTTAGCAGCGCCTTACATTAACTGTGAACAAAGCTTGTAGGACTATATATGAGGGGGACAGTGGCCCCAAAGAGTAGATTTCATTTCCACATTACTTATTTTTAAATTTGTATGTAATTAGGAAGTACGGTAAAAAGCAGCTATTCAATGACGTAATCCATTATGTTAAAGCAGAGCAGGGTCAAAGAGAGCACAGAAGAGGTTATGCTGTCACTTACCCTTGCCAACGCGATGGTCCAGAAGGGTACGGCAGTCCAGTGCCAGCCTCTGAGTGGCTGGGACATCAGGCGGAGGCAAGGGCATGGCAGGCAACAGACACACATGCACTCAGACAAACACTGCTCCTTTCATTGATATAGAAACCTTCCTTCCCAAATCAAAACACATTTATGCAAAAAAGAAGAAAACCCAGCAAACTAAAAACAAAAAACAAACTTGGTTATCAAAGAAGCTTCCAAACACTGTGCCTACTCGCAAAAACTAAATGTACATCCAGACGCAAACATTTTTTCCCTGTCAATCCTAAAAACAAAACTTCCACACAAAATTTTAAATCAAAATGAACTTCACCAAGAGATCCTTCTGAACACCAACTTGCACGTCCTTGTCACAAAGCTTCCTTGTAATTTATGCCAGTACATAAGGAGGTTGTCCGCATTAACGAAGAGATTAGTGATTAGTCCTTCTATAGCAGCTCTGCTCCGTCTGCATCCCTCTCATTAATAAACATCTGACTGACACAATGGACCCCACTATCCAGCCGGGACTGCCCTCTGGGCGAGAGACGGGGAAAGAAAGGGAAGGGTGGAGAGAGGAGGGCAAAAGGGGCACTGTGGGATAACCATTCAATGAGTGGGCTTGAGGTTCAAGGAATGCAGCCATTAATGTCAGCGATGGATGCCACCACAGGCAAAATGTCTGCTGGTGGAATTTTTGTGCAAGCTCACATACTTGGATGCAGGACCAGAGACACCATGCAGCTGAAACACCAATGTAAAACTTCTACCACAAAGCCTTTCCTTCCGTCTGGTAGCAGTGGTTTCTTTTGGATATATGATTATTGGTATGTGTATTCTGGGCTTCCGTTTTCGGCCCAATCTCATCTGGAGGACGTGAATTATTTCTCTAGGCAATGATGGAGCAGGTATAAAATAATTTGGCGTCAACGCACCTGACATGATGGATATCAGTCACCAGGAGGCGTTGCTCTTCCAGGATCAAGCAGGAGACGGGTGGCACTTCAGTCCCAAGCTGAGTTTCCACCAGCGCTTCGAAAATCAGGAAAGCAGCCGGATTGTCTTTGGCCTGCTGAAGTTAGAATGCCCAAATTAGCGGAAGCACTAATGCATATTGCTACCACTGAGTATTTCTGAATCTATCATTGTACATTATCGTTTTCCTAGCTAGTGCTAAGAATATGGTAAAAATTAACCTCCAGCATCCGGACAGAAATGTAATATCATCCCAGTTAGCGGTAATTAATTACACGTTAGCAATCCCAGTCAGCATGCCTTTTCATCCTGCAGTATCCAAATACTTCTCCTTGATTTAAGTTTAGACACAAACTTTTGGTTACAAGTTCTAACGAGCCTGCCTCACGCTAGTCAAATGTTGACAACAGTTTTCAGCTCCTAGCTAAGTATGCTAACGTTAGCATGGCTAGCTGTCTTGTTAGCCCCCCCGGCTCTCCTGCTGATGTGAATTAACTAACATCGGAACCCTTTTTTTTCCTTACCATGAAGTGAAAAGCAATAAAATCCCTAAAATGTGAGGCATACGGACAACTTAACTAAAGCTCAGCTACGCCAAGACACCTTGTATTTAGTTAAGCCAGCCGGCTAGCAGAGCAGCTGCTTGTGGCTATCTGTAAATATGGTGACAGCCCACCACCGGACAGCATCTTTAGTCATGTTTGAAGAGTTCACACAGGACCTGCCCATGCCTTTCCTTTACTGGATAAATATCGAAAAGATAAACATAAATTTATACAAACACGGCTGATATATCAGATAAGATTCTGACAAAATAATTATAAATATTAGAGTATTATTAGAGCATGAGGGGGGAGGGGACGCTATAATACTAGGCATTAAGTTACTGGTAAGGACCTGCTCACCTAATTTAACTTAATCCAGTGAGTGTCACTGATGTGGCGACCACGATTACAAAAGTCAAGAGGACACTGGTAATCATGATAAATATTGGCCTTTAGTCGCTCGAGAATTTCCTCATACTGTTTATAGTTCAAATGCCACACAGAGTTTAAATCACTTCCTCAAAGGAGTTTCTGTTCAGTGCTGGACTTTACTGGAGGAAGGACTTACTGTTTAACTTCTTATGCAGTTCCCTTTATTTATAAATAAGAAAAATAAATAAAAATGAATTTGAAGGAAATATATATTTTTTGAATGCTGTTTTCTACAGCTGAGGATGGGACATCCTGCTTTCCAGAATTCGTTCTCTCTGCCAGTTGGTGGAAGCACTGAGTCACAATTAATCTTTCTTTTTCTTTTTTTAGCCTTATTGTACAGCTTTATAAGATTATTTTCTTTCCCAGTAATTGTTTCTCTTTAAGTGTGACATTGCATGAAAAATATTAGTAAGTGAACATGTCACATTTTCTGCCACCTTGTCAAAACTTGGTGCCTGCCATTCCCTCCCCAGGGTCTATTACCCTTACTGAGTCATCAGTCTTTTATATGGCATTAGTTCTGAATAGAATTGAGCTGAATTTAATTATTTTATTGTTACTGTGCACAGTACAACAAGATTCAAAGGTGACTTATCCTTACATATAAACACAGTAAAAATACGAAAAGATAAATAAAAATAAGCCCTCTGTAAAAGATATAAATAATATGATAAAAGATAAAAGGAGGCAATGTGCATATGGTGCAAATTGTTGTTGTGGGTCCAAACAGTTCTACCAGGGTGACGTATACTGGTGGCTTTTCTGAGGCAGCAGGCATTGTAGTCCTGTGCTGCCTGCTGTTGACATCTGTTTCCACCTTTTCACCTTCCCAGGCAGCATTCAGGAACTTGTAATAAGGACTTGGGATCACCATGCCCATGGGTCCTCGGTCTCTGGAAATGAGGCTGCTTGGTAGGAGACAAGCAATATTTTGAGAAGGAAGCCATCTTCTCAAAAATAGTAAAGTTGAAAATAGTAAAGTTTCAATGACAGTCTCCGCTTTATAGCATGTCTCTGTAATGCTCTGACCCCTATTGACTTGTACACATCCTTACTTTAAAGAGGTTTGTGTGGCTGCCAGCGCTTCAGATCTACACTTCTACTGATAAAAATAGCTCTGTGTCCAACATGTGTGAGGTGTTTGGCACACAGTCATTCTCTTAGGTCAGTTCTCCTGCTGGTTTAGCTTTAGTAATTGTTAAAGTCATCTTATTAGCGTATAGCCAAAGCAGTTTGCTGTAATGCTAATCATATTCTGGAGTTTTGCCCATAGCAGACTAATTCCTCATCAGGTGTAAACAAGTTCACAGTTCACTTCAATTAGAGTGGCAAAATAAAACCACAGACTGAACATGTAAAGTAGAGTGACAGTCACAGACTTTTGTTTATAATGAATCCCAAAGCTGGGTTATTGCACGTTGATCTACCCTCCTCCCCACTTTACTCCTTTTCCTCTCGTTGTTTATTGTGCCATCAGAGTTGTAAACTTATTTAAAGGTGCCTTATTTCAAGTGTCAGAGAGCTATGTTGATGCGGTAGCAGTTAAAGTAGTACTAATTGCCTTAGACCTGGCAGCTATTTTTAGCTGTACCGTAATCAGCAAGAAAGGTCTGAGCTACAGTGTCACGGTGGGACAGATGGGGACTCATTACATCAGTCTTAGGGGCTTTGCATGTTGCCTGGAAACAATTAGCAAAGCAAGGCCCCAAAACATTAACCAGCTTACAACAATAATGTCCCCAAGCCAGCTGGAGACATCAGCCCAGTAAGAGAATCGATACTCTCGGGTCTCATGCTCTTCTTTGGTTCTTTAACCTGTTACAAACACGGTATTGCACAGTGCAGTTTGTGTGGTTGTTACCATGAAACCTGTTAAAAGCAATAAATACACATTTAGGACATTGGTATGTCAGCTAATCAGGACTAAAAGACCAAACAGTCCATAAAGAGATTCCAAGATGAAAATAGCTTTGAAATCTTTAGTTATACACATGTGTAGCAGCTTTGTACACCTACTCAGAAACACTTGAATTTAAATGTTTAGCAAAGGCAGCTTCATTGCCTAGGGTTTGCTGAAGCACCTCGGGGTCTTGCTGCCTGCTTCCTTTCTTTCAAACTCAACCTTGCTTTGCCTTCTAAACATTGTTCTTACCTGACAGGAATTTGTCACCCCTGTATCTCTAATTTCACATATTCACTTTAGTAACCAGGAACCCAGAGGCATGAAGAAGCACCACTGTTTTATTATTATTTCTACATCAGAGTGGGGTGAAAAAGTTAAAAAAAAAAAAAAAAAAAAAAAAAAAAAAAAAACAGTTTATTAAGAAAATAAATTACATCGAAATT
>VUQK01015592.1:22612-33072 GCA_015106715.1 Bujurquina vittata
AAATTTGTTTAAGACCTACTAATTTTTTGTTCTATTTTTTCACCCCCCACCCCCCCCCCCCCTTTTTTTTTTGTTGTTGTTTTTGCCCCAGATGCTCTGGGTTTTCTGTGAATAAATGCAGCATTTAAACTCTTTGGATGCAGGTGTTTGCCAAAGGCCTGCTGTACTTGGGGATGAACACAGCTGGTTTGTTCATTCACTACCTGACAGATCACGCCCAGCGCCAGGCTTTCCTGGAGACGCGACGCTGCATCGAGGGACGCCTCAAATTAGAGCAAGAGAACCAGAGACAGGTACAGTGAAGATGGGAACTGCCCTGAAGTTTTAATCCAGAGAATCTGCTGTATTGTGACTACAGCTTTGACTCTGTGAACTCATTTTCTTGACTGTCACATTATTGCACTGCCTGACAGGAGCGCCTTGTTTTGTCCATCCTGCCTCGCTTTGTTGCCTTGGAGATGATTGCTGACATGAGTGCTATGGAAAATGATCTAAACCCTCAAGATTTTCACAAGATTTATATCCACCAGTACAAAGACGTCAGGTATAGACACACACACACACACACACACACACGCACACACACACACATCAGTATGTTAGTTTAGCTTTAGTTTAGTTTTAGCCCTCCAAAGGCCTCCAAATCACTGTTCACTTGTAAGACCTTTAAGAAAAACACAGATTTTTCCCTCTGATTAAGTTGCAGGCAAACCTCATGCCTGTAATATGTGTTTACTGGAACATAAGTATTTCAGTGTTCTTTGTCTTTTTCTCCTTCCTGTAGTATCCTTTTTGCAGACATCAAGGGCTTCACTTTGTTGTCCATGAACCTGTCGGCGCAGGATCTGGTTCGAACCCTCAATGAGCTTTTTGGACGCTTTGACCGACTAGCAGATGTGAGAACCTGAGCTCTTTTTTTTTGGTTTATGTAAAACATCTCCCAGCTTCTAATATCCCTCTTCTTCTTTCATCACAGGAGCATCACTGCTTACGGATAAAGATTCTAGGAGACTGTTACTACTGTGTGTCAGGGGTTCCCGAGCCACAGCGTGCCCATGCCCGTTATTGTGTCGAGATGGGTCTGGCTATGATCAACACTATACGGTCAGTCATCATATTTAAAAACACAAAGATAAATTCTGCTTAACTGAGGAAACTGCCATTTTACATGTATGTTTGGGTGCAGGAATCAAGAGTTCAAATAAATAACAATGGTTTCTGTTTTGACTCTGAGGACAAATCTTTGCACACCATTACCAGGTATGTACGGAAGCAGCTGAAGTTTAACATGGACATGAGGATCGGCATCCACTCGGGCTCTGTCCTCTGTGGGGTGTTAGGTCTACAGAAATGGCAGTTTGATGTCTGGTCCTGGGATGTGGGCATCGCCAATATGCTGGAAGCCGGAGGCATCCCTGGGTGAGCAGGTTTCCATAAGACAAATATGTAAGCTGAGAATAATGCACATACTATTTAAATTCTTAAAAGGTACATTTAGTTTTTACATTCATCAGTGGACTGGTGATGCGTAAATGCTAAAAAATGCTAAAAAAGGATTGACATAAAGAGTGCAGCTGTAATATTTACATTTGCAATATTTTTATTTTAAACTTTTACTCAGTAAAGTGTATTATAACCAAGATAACCAAGCACTCATTTCTTTTTACATCAATTTTTTTTCTCCCTTAACCAGACGCATCCACATCTCAAAAGCAACTTTGGATTGTCTAGAAGGCAGCTACAAGACAGAGGACGGCCATGGCCGTGACAGAAATGCTTTCTTACGAAAATATAACATCGACACGTTCCTCATCTGCCCTCAGGAGGACCGGGACAAACTTGACCACATTGAGCTCCCCAAAGCCCAAAAACCAATTCAAACCTGGAATCCAGGTGCACCTTTCAGGACTGTAGTTGACATGAACAGTGTAAGTGCACAAATACCAACAGAAACAGAAAGAAAGGTGCTGAATTTTAGTGGGGTTCGGTTAATTGGTGATTTTAAATTGCCCATAGGTGTGAATGTGAGTTCAATGCCAAGTTCCTGAAAAGGATAAGTGGAAGAGATTGGATGGATGGATGGATGGATGGATGGATGGATGGATGGATGGATGGATGGATGGATGGATGGAAATATACAAAATACTTAGAAATGAGGAAGTGGGCACACATACTCATGTCTGAGGTCCATTAGCATCTTATTCTTTTCTTTCAGATTCTAGCTGCCTTCACAAACGGCTCAATGCCCAGCCTTTGGCAGTCCAACTCCAGAGAGATTAACAAACGCATCAAACATGCTATTGAGCTTCGAAGCAGTGAGCGTATGCACAAAGAGCACATCACTCTACTGACCCTTGTCTTCAAGGACACAAACATCGAGGACAAGGTAGGATGCAAAGAAAAGTCAGAAAAACAAACTGATTTCCAAAGATAATCATGTAGCTGAAACGTGACACTTATTTTGCTCCCTCATAACCCGTCCAGTTCTCCCAGATGAGAGATGAAATGTTCAACTCCAACCTGGTCTGCGCCTTCATCTTGCTTCTGTTTCTCATGGCTGCCCAGGCCCTCATCCCTGCCCCCAGGTAGGAGAACACATTAGTGCTCTCTGTTTATTCCATTTATCATGCTTCATGTCTGTCCTTTTATCCTTCAACTCAACTTTTAAACCTGAACTTATAAAGTTTCAAATGAAGATCTTCAATAATATTTTCATATTAGTCTTACCCTTGTGCTCATTTAACCCTAAAAAGAGCTCCCATTGTGTTCTGTTTTTTCTCTCTATAGTGATCAAGATTGTGTGTATTTTTTTTTACTTTGATGCCACCTGGTGGTTTTTAAAAGAATGCACTGAACTTTGCTATCAAGAGTTTACCTGCCACAGCCCCTAAATCTACACCTTTCATATTGCACATCTGCATTTTATTTATTTATTTATTTATTTATTTAGGGGGGGGGTGTGCTTTGCTACACTGGATTAACACATTCATGACTTTAGTTACTTTCTTCTTCCTCTTAACCCTCCACCCATTGTACCGCACCTGTAGGCTGTTTCCGGCGGTCCTCCAGTTTTCAGTCTTCCTGCTTGCCTACATGCTGCTGCTCTTGGTTGCCTTTGCTGAAGAGTTCAAGTGGACTCCTGCGTCACTGCAGCACTTCTGTTGCTGGATCCATGAAAACAACAGTGCCCGCAATCTGTTTACCCTTATAGCGATCTTCATCAACTTTGGCTTAGCCTCTGCTGACATGGTGAGAATCTGAACAACACAGGAGAATAATAATGTACATGAAATTCCCTCTGTTTTAACACTACATTTTTTATGCCTGTGCTATTGCACTTGTTCTATCTATCCAGTTGTAATTGACACTTGTAAACCAAATAAATGTGAATTTAGCACATTTATTTGCATAATTTTCTCTGAAATGAATGTGCATTGCACTTCTCTGCTGATATTTGCACCCCACTTGACAGGCAAACAGGACACAGGAGTGCAGCAAGTTAAAAAAACAGAATAAGCACGAGGTCCTTTTCAGTGGTGTAAAAGGCCCTCGTAAATGTAAGGAGGTAAAAGGGGACTTGATCAATTTGCTTACGTAATTGTTACCTGAATCTGCTGGTCTATTTTGCTCCAAGGATCTATATTTACAGCAAGTTTCAGCTCTTTCTTTAACTGCTTAACCCAAAGCATTACTGTTCTGGTAAACATTCACCACTGCCATTGCTTTTCCCTGTCACAAGTAGCTGTATTCAGCTTATCTGCCGCCATCTTACCCCATCCCTTGCATCCTCCTCTGTCCTCCTTCACTACATGCATGAATCTTCTCTGTGGTCTTTCTCCTTTCCTCCTGCCTGGCAGCTCCATCTTCAACATCCTTTGTCCAATATATCCACTATATCTCCTCTGCACATGTCCAAACCATCCTCTCTAATTTTGTGTCCAAACTGCTCAGCCTGAGCTGTCCCTCTGATATATTCATTTCTAATCTTGTCAGCTCTGCCACCCCCAGCTTGGCGTCCTCTCGTTTTGTTAGTGCCACTGTATTTAGCAGAAAACTCACTGAACATTACCTTCTCAGTGACAAATACGACAGATAAACTGATTCAACAGCCAAATGTTTCCCTCAGTCGGTAGCAGAGAACAAAAAGGGACCTAAAACAGGATAAAAGGTTATAAATCACCAATCATCAGAGTTTGCAGCTGTACAGCAGCCAAGTCTGTTTTCAGGGTTTTTCCTCTGTTCCAGAGTACCAACGTAAAAGTACAAATGGGCAGCAATAATTAATTAACCCTTTGACTGCCAGTTTAGATTTACTATACTCTATAGTGCAGACTGTGGCCTAATTGGTATCTTCTTGGAATATTTTGTGCTGCTTGCAGGTGTGGTGCATCCTCATGAACACAGGAGAGGCTGACACAGTGGACAAGACCACCACAGGCTCACGTCCACTCACCGTCTGCATTTACCCTGAGGCAAGGACAACAGTATTTTAAATTTGGTACTGTTATTCTAGAGATTTTATATGATTTCCTGTTGATTTATCCAAATGTCTCTCTTATTTTTTTAAGGCACATTTAGTTTCAGTAAAGTTAAATTATTAATGCTTTCTCACCATGCCATTTTTCCCTACAGATTTTTGTGTTGAGTGGTGTGATTGCCATGGTGACTTGTGCAGTGTTTCTGCGTCTAAACTCTCTGCTGAAGCTGGCAATGCTGCTGCTGGCAGTGGCTGTCTACTCCTATCTCAGCCACCTGGCATTCGTCTCAATCACGCGCCACGATACGCTGCATAGGTCAGTGTATGATGAGCAGAATGCAAATTGTACCACTACTGCATTTTTACCTTACAGTACTGTATTTAAATTTTCACCTCTACACACTATATGGGAAAAAAGTATTGTGCCACACCTCTTAATCTTTCAGTTAAAGCATTTTCAGTGTCATTGCACTATTGCTAAGGTACATAGCGTATAAAAGTCCTTTTGCAGTTTCAATAATTGCAGGGTTCCAGACCTCCTCTGGCATTAACATCAGCACAAAAAGTGTGCAATGGGAGCTTCATGGCATGGCCAAGCAGCTCCTGTACTGTAGGTGTATGTTTGTCCATAGAGTGTATTGATTTTCCTAAAATACTTTGTTACAGGTCTCACTATGTCAGAAGAAATGGAATTTCCTTCCTTCTCATGGCCATGTTTATTGTTGCCATCTTCTACAATGGACGCCAGGTGCTCACAACCTTTATTTTTTCAGTGTGAACTGAATTTTCAGTTGAAATTTGAAAATTAGATTATCTTGTCATCACATCAGTGTTTTTCTAGCATATGTTACTGAGACCAGAACTGTTTACTGTCAGACCGGAGTGTGTTGCAGGCAGGTGATGTTCTATCTCGCTGTATCTTTTCTTCCCAGTGGGAGGCTACTGCCAGACTGGACTTCCTATGGCGTTTGCAGGCCCAGCAGGAGGTGGCAGACATGAGGGAGTTGCGGGAACACAATGAGTGTTTGCTTTACAACATCCTACCAGTTCATGTAGCTCAACATTTCCTGGACCGGAGCAAGCATGACGAGGTAACAGAAACAGCCCGAAACCTTAGATCTCATTTCTTTTGACAGACAATCTGATTCACCGCAGTCTCAGACTGAGAGACGATCAGTTCTTTGGAAATACTGATAAGAACAATAAATATTTATGTATTCATTGCTTTCATTCTCAGTCAAAATGATCCCACACTGCTTTAATAATGTTGCCAAAATTTTTGCTCCATTATCATGTGGAATCTGATGGTACTTTTCTGTGTTCATAATTCCATCAATTTTGACAAGAGCTCCAAAACCGCTGGCCAGGACTCACTTTGTTGATGCACAAATATTATTTTATGCCCGTCAGACTGTGTTATCTTTGGCTTTTTTAAATAGATTAAACTAAAGAAATGGGATTTTTGTGACAAACTGCTAGTAAAGGATCTAAAGATACAATTTAAAATTCTTTTCTAGGTTGCTTGTTGTGTGTAGACACAACACCCAGTTCATTCCTTGAGTTAGGTGCCTTTTTGTATGCTTAAATAATTCATAGGTCAGTGTTTAGTGGCTTAACAAACAAACAAAAAAAACCTCAGAAAACAGTCAGGTACGAGGACTGGACTGAAAATAAGTGAAAAAAGCAGATCAGGTTTTAAAAATTTACAAGACAGCCTGGCTCCCTGGAAACAAAATATAAAGAAATTAAGGGTGGTTCAAGACTTTTGCACAGTACTGTGTATGACTCAGAGGAGTTTAAGGATTCACCCATCATGATTCTTCGTTTAGGATCTTTACTCCCAGTCCTACGATGAAGTGGGCGTTATGTTTGCCTCCATCGCCGGGTTTGATGAGTACTTTGAGGAGAAAGAAATGAAACATGAAGGAGTAGAATGCCTCCGCCTGCTCAATGAGATAATCGCCGGGTTTGATGAGGTGAGCATTGGATTGAAAATATGGTACATTTATAGATTATCCCTCTTGGACCAATTAATTATCTGCTAAAAATAAGACACAGATAGTGTAGTTCAATCCAGGACTTGCCTTCTGGATTGATAAATAGGATAGCTGCTAATTGCATAAGTCAGCCGCTAAACCTGATGTGTAATTTAATCTTATCTTCTAACAAGCTGTTTGAGGAGCCGTATTTTCACCATGTGGAGAAGATTAAGACAATTGGGAGCTGCTACATGGCGGCATCAGGTTTAGCTCCAGATAAACAGGTGGGAGATCTTTCTGTGCGTGGTTTGGATTATTTTCCTTTTCGTTTGACTTTGCTTTAATGTGGTCCCTGCTATGATATTGTTTTACTGTACAAAACTATGCTTTTATCATTGTCTCCTCCAGACATCGATGCATGAATGGAACCACCTGAGTGAGCTGGTTTTGTTTGCATTGGCAATGCAAGAGACCTTGAAAGAGATTATTAGGCACTCCACCCAAAACTTTCGGCTGCGTGTGGGTAAGCAGTGTGATCTCGCACAGCCAAATAATTTATATATTATATAAAACAGTCCATTAAGGCTTTATAGTGTCGTAGACCTACAAACATATGAAATTATTGTCTGTGTGGACCCATACAGGCATTGCCCATGGACCCGTGGTTGCAGGGGTGATTGGTGCCACCAAACCGCAGTATGATATCTGGGGCTCGACTGTGAACTTAGCCAGCCGCATGGACAGCACAGGTGTGAGCGGACGCATCCAAGTACCTGAGGCCACCCGTAGGATCTTGACCGAATGGGGCTTTGTCCTGGAGCTGCGTGGCGAAATCTTTGTCAAGGGGGTGAGTGGACACTGGTTATGAAGGCTGTTTGTCCTCACACGCAATGTGGGAGACACAACACTAAAGTATTTGCAATAAACTAGTCTTTCTCATCACTGAGGAGGAATTTTGGCCCTCTCGAGGATCACTTTCTGATCTTTGTTTTTCACTGCAGGTAAGCGAACACCAGGGGAAAGTCCGCACCTATTTCATTAGTACTGTGCGCAGCAAGATGGTCAACAATGGGTCAGATGGCCTCCTGGGAGGGCGGACAGGAGGACGCATGACGCTGGCAGAGGTAGTGTTCAGTCTTGTCCAGGCCAGACACAAGGAGAAGATGAGAGAGAGCAGCAGGAGGTTTAACCTGACTCCCTCCAGACTGCTGCGCTGACGGGACTGTCGGGGTCAAATGGCTGCACGGTGGCCGGGACGCATTCCAGCCACATTCCTTTAATGCTTTGCCATAACAGAATTAGCTTGACGGACAAAATGCCGGGGTACCTATGGTAGGAGCACCAATCCCATATAACTCTTTATTACGGTTTCTTCCAAGACTACGTCCAACTCATCTTTCATGGCATCTTCAGAAAATTTTGAACAACTTAAGTGATAATTATGGGAATTCATCTGCGCTCATATTTCTTGAGTTCTGGACCAAAGCTTTAATCTTTGCATGATACACAGAGCCTCATGTTCTGAAGTTTTATCAGACAGGACTTAAATGTGCTATCTAATCAAGCTTCTGGTCTCTTTTAAGTTTCATATGCATCTTGAAAGCAGTACAAACTGTTTTTTATTATTATTATTGCCATATCTATACGCTATATTACTGATTTTAAGGTTGTTTTGTACAAAAGCAAGGAAAAGCCAACATGTCTTTCTTGTCTGCTGGGTTAATACTTCAGCAACACGTCAGACCTCCAAGCCAAACACTACCTCTAAGCACAAACTCACCTAGATTACAAACGGCCAATATGTTTTTTGTTTCTTTGTTTGTATTGTGTTTTATTATATTGGATTTTTTTTTTTAGCAAATGTCATGTTGTCAAGTGAAGCATTATTTCTACTTTATATCCACAGATTTTGCGTGTGTTAAAGGGATTTTGATCACTGTACTTCACCCCTTTATTTATAAACTGACTGTTTGGTTTACTTTTGTAAATACTCTATTTGCATAGCTTCCGTTGAGCCAGTATTTCTTGTTTTCTCCCTTGTCAGAGTCAGTGTTGCTCTGGGTTTGTGAGGTTCATAACAAAGACTGAACCAGTTTTAATGCCAAAAATACCTCATATGTCCCTCCTTTCCTGTTATCGTCACAGTAAAAGGAAAGTGCACCATCTGATTTTATGCATCACAATATCATAAAAAAAATGGTATTGACACATGCCATATTACACTGTGTCATTGTTTCATTAACAAAATGCAGAATCAGTGCATGGATAAACTAATTACACTGTGATTCAGCAGCTTGTAGAAACACTTTTAGCATTTGATATTTTGATTTTATAGTGGTGCTCACACTTGCTGATGATCAGGTTATCAAGTGCAGTAGATCAACAGCACCTGGCTGCTACTTAACTTCTTAATTTCTATGGAGGCAGTAAGGGTGTTCTTAGTTTTTCACACACAGCTTCTGCATTTTGGCTTAATTTTTGTTCATTAATGACAGTGTAATATGTCATATGTTGCTGTTCATCTGAGTTTGCATTTATCTCATTTTAAGATGGAAAAGAGACAGACATCCTGATATGTAAAAGGGTGTACTTTATTTTTACTTTGACTGTATACTAAAATCAAACAAAGATATTTGATTTTTCTTGACTCAGAAAAGTTTTATATTGTGGGTCTGATGCAAAATGACTGGCATTCATATTAAACTTTATTGTGTTTGTCTTTTGATTTCAAATAAGGATGATAAGCTCCTGTGTGGGACTTTGAAGTAGATAAAAACGTTCCAAATACATGTTTAATTGTTGTTAAAGTGTATAAATGTTCACAATTTAATTCTAATAAGTCTTTGTGAGCAATATTGTATATAGTGTACTATTCGTTTTTCTTTTTTCTTTTAATTTTTATATAAATATATATTTTTTTTTACTAAGACCAGTACAATTTCTGCTAATAAAACCAGTTATGACCATCAAGTTGAGTGTATTTATTGTTTGTTTTAACTGTGTGTATAATTAATTACACGACGCTCTCATTTAACTCGACCCTTTTGTTTTGAAGGTGCAGCAATGAGGTGGTTGTTTTTACGGGTTGTGAGGTATAAAATGTATCTTCCAATAAAATCCGCCCGGCCCTGCTCACATTTTAGTTAAAATAAGGAACGAAGACAGTGGAGCATATTATTTATGTGCAATAAAAATTTAAAGCTTTGCTTTTACAATAAACTGATCTTCCTTTCTTTGAGAGTCGCCTCGATTGCTCTTGACTCCATTAGTTGTGACTGCAGCCAGCGCGGGTCTTCTGCGGCCGGCTCACTGATGCTCTATTCGGAAAGATGGGTCACTCGGAAAGCGTGACGGCTTGCTCTTTACTTTTTCTGAACAAATCCCCCAAATATAAAAAAACAATGTTTCCTGACAGTCGGATTTTGGTTTCATTTCCCATGAAACATTTCTATTTATAAAGTCCTGTCACCTCTCTGAATGCTGTTTCACTGTTGTCCCGGAATAAAAATATTTAATTTGTCCATTTTCATGTTTTTGTCTAAAAGCAATCAAATATAAATATGCGGTCTATAAAATATCTTAATCAGCAATTTAAAAATCCTTTATCAGGCATATAATTATATAGTAATTATAATAATACAGTGTAGTAATCATAATAATCGCTATAGTGTGTTTTTCATGTATATGAGTAGTACTGAACTACATGTCTGTTTTAGAGCAATTTAAGTAAAGTGCCAAGTTTAAGTAAAGCTGCAGCAGGATTTGCAGCAGGATGCAACAAAACTGTATCATTAAGTTTTTTTAAAAAAAATACAACAATGCTAAAAGTAAAAGTTACAAATTTCTGTTACACTTTGTGCGCCTCTGCAGAATACCAATCCGCCTCAGCCTCAGCCTCACCGACAACCTGTCGGTGTGGGGAAACAGAGACGGAGTGAGAGATCTTCACGTCACTCTCCTGTCTGCGGGCGCCGTGCAGGCACGCGGGCTTCTCTCTGCCTGTG
>VUQK01015592.1:33323-47963 GCA_015106715.1 Bujurquina vittata
ACCTGCTCCGTTAGCTGTCTTACTGCCAGTGTGCTGCTTTGTAAAGCATGGGGTTTGTTGTGCGGGTGTGGCGAATGTGTAGGGGCTGACTGGAGAGTATAAAAATGTAGCTTTAAGTGTGGTTTCAGTTGCGCTAAATTAGGCCCTAGTTAGCATTTAAATGGCTGACATTGTCTTTGGACTCTTGTTCACAAAGAGCCGCCAAGCCTTTCTCTTGTCTCAGTCTGGAAATTATGCATCGTGCAGTTCATGAACTCATTTGATTTATGCTCAGAGTCTGCAGCTGTAAGGAGTTTCTCTAGCCCAGGAGCCCAAATCACAGCACACAGCAGCGGCAATACCAGTGCTACCTCCCCACAGAGAGCTAATCACTTAAAAGAGTCCCGAGAGCTGCTTATGTGGCTGCTGAGAGTCAGCCTACTCATGGCTGATGGAGCAGCTCCAGATTTTCAGGTCACTCGACTTTTCTCTCCAAAGACCTGGCTCATTCAGTCATGTGTGTTTAACACAAGTCAACAGGAGCAAACTACACTTTGATCACATCAGGCAGTAGACCATTTTCACGAATGTAGGGATCCCACAGGACTGTATTCTTGAGCCACTTTTGATTGTACTTTATATAAAGTATGCAAAAAAAGGTTCTGGGTTAGTAAATTATGTCTCATTGAATCTCAAAAAATATTGTCTATACATCATGTGGGTTGCTGAGAGGAGAGGAATGCAATACAGTGTTTTCCCTGTATCAAAAATGTGTTTTGCCCTGAATCCTTATTGCATGTTCATATCAATGTATTGCTGCTGTTTCTCTTTTTGTTACCTGCCCATGGGTTATGGATGTGAATGCACATTTTTGCTATAAAACAATATGTTTACATCTTATTTTTTATGCAGATGTCCACAAAAATGATTTCGCAAAACCATGGCCTATTTGTAAAATTTTGCAGAACCAGAATTTAACTTAGAGTAGATCCAAAGTATCATTGTGTCATTCTTTCTTAAGACAGTAGTAGAATTTATTTCTTGTGTCGTATAAGTACCCATCTCATGTGGCCATACAATGAACAGGGTGGACATCTTACATATAACGTGACATCAGTGAAGAAAAGGGACGATTTTGTGCCATCTTCAAACCTCTGCAAACAAGTCCGGCAGGAAAAACATACCCTTCCAAAGGCATTGTATTTCAGCTGGAAGAAGTAATAAGAGATGGTTTACACTGTGAAGCTGAACATCTGTGTTTCTTCATTGTCTTACAGTCTCCCATGTTTGATGGGAAAGTCCCCCACTGGCACCACTTTTCCTGCTTCTGGCAGCGAGCAGCAGCTCAGTCCACTGGTGATATTGCTGGGTTTTCTGATCTCCGCTGGGATGATCAGCAGAAGGTGAAAAAGGCCATTGAAAGTGGCGGCGCCTCAGGAGGTCAGTACTCGCCTTTTATTAGGCTGTGGCCCTCCTCATGGAAATGTTTGTACAAATTAATTAATGTTATCTTAAGCTTCTTGACTTATTATAAGCAGACAGGGAAATAACAGCCTTACTAAGTAATGGGTAAATATTGCTTCATCAGAACATCAATCAGTACAGTGCAGCAACAAATAAAAACTGTAAAGTAATTTCTCCCTTTAGTTTAAATGTGAGAAGATAACATACTTACCAGCTGAGTGACAAGAATTTATAGGAGTTGTTGACTCTGGTGAGAAGATCAAACCAAAAAAAAATCTGCACCCACTTGGTCTCCTGATGACTAAACTGTAACTATCTCAGTGACTGATTTTAGGTGGATTATTCAGTTGTACAAAAGACATTTAAGCAAAAATTCCCAATTTTAGCTTCTCGGTTGTGAGATCTGTTCAATATTATGTTAGTCAATTTTTGGAGTTTGGGGTGAATCAGACACAGTACTCAACCAATGCCATCATTTTGACTGCAAATGTACACTCATCGTGATACCTGTTTATAGGGAAAAGTGACCAGAAGGGTGGTGCTAAAGGTGAGAAGACACTGAATGACTTTGCTGTGGAGTACGCCAAGTCGAACCGTAGCACGTGCAAGGGCTGCGAGCAGAAAATAGAAAAGGTTTGTGACCACTTTTATTGTATAGAAACTGTTTTTTACATTTAACGATAACTGGGGGGTTAACTTTGTCATTTTCCTAAAAATATTTGATCTGTTTGGACCTCCAGGATCAGATTCGTGTGTCCAAGAAAACCGTGGACCCCGAGAAGCCACAGCTGGGTCTGATTGACCGCTGGTACCACACGGCGTGTTTCGTGAGCCGCAGGGAGGAGCTGGCCTTCAAGCCCGAGTACAGCGCCGCTCAGCTGAAGGGATTCAATGCGCTGCGGGCAGAGGACAAGGAAGAGTTGAAGAAGAGACTCCCTGCTGTCAAATCTGAGGGGTGAGCCAAAATTATTTATTCAGGTTTAAATTTTTGGAATCAAAGAATTGTCAGGTCTAGCGTTGTTCACCACTGTTGGTTTCATTTAAAGCTTCTCGGTCCACCACTGTCCTGCAGCACATAAAAATTGCTTTAAATGTGTCCCTGAAAGCCGTCATGGTGTACGCATAAAGGAAGGGGTTGACAGCAGAGTTTGCGTGTGACAGGATGATGGCGGTGAGCAGCAGCTCTAGAGGCACATAGCAGTGTGGACAGAGAAGCAGGAAGCAGTTGATTATATGAAGCGGGATCCAGCAGACTGTGAAGAGGAAAAGGACTAAAAAGAGAGAAGTAGCAGTCTTCATCTCTCGCCGCATGTTGGCCGCGGTCCTCGTTTGCCCGTCACCTCTGCCTCTTTGCTCAGATGTGATGCGCCGCACTTGCCGCTTGACCATGACAAAGATTTGGGCATAGATGAGGAACATGATCACCAGAGGTGTTAGCACACAAGCGAAGAAATTGAAATATACCATGTAAGTCATGTCCACTACCAGGACGAAGAAACAGAAGCCTGTATTAGGCGGTGTCTTGTGCCAGCCCATCAGAGGCACAAGCCCGATGAGAAAAGCCAGAATCCACGTGGCGAGGATCACCAGCACAGCGTTGCGAGGCGTCATGAGGACCTGGTATCGAAATGGCATGAAAATGGCCACGTAGCGCTCCACAGCCACTGCCAGCAGGCTGAAGATGGAGCTCTGGGTGAACATGATCAAAACGCTGAGCATGAGGAGACACAGATAGAGATTGTGACGAGGCAAACCGATGTCGGTCAGGATGGCACAAGGAATGGCGATCGCACCCACGCAAATGTCAGCGAGTGCAAGTGAGACCAGGAAGTAGTTGGTGACGGTGCGCAACTTGCGGTTGAGGCCCACAGCGGCACAGACCAGTAGATTTCCTGTAGTGGAGAAAAAAGCGATGACGAGCTCGGCCGCCATGTACGCCACGTTGGGGGAAATGACCACGTCGGCAGGTGGAGGCAAACCCGAAGAGGAGGCATTCGATACAGAAGCAGCTGAAAACTTCTGGAAACTTTTTAGAACAGGGAACAACAAATGCGAGGAGTTGCTTGTGTTTTGGAAGGTGTAGAGATTGAACAATTCCACGGTGTCCTCCATGTTGATCCTAAAGAAATAAATAAGGTGCAAATCAAACTCGGTGAGGCAATGAAATGCATTAAAGAATTAAAATTACTCACGTCTGCAGCAGTGTGGGTCAGCTTATAATCATTTTAGTAGAGAATCTCAGGGCTTCACCAGTGTTAGGCTGACACTGGCCATCTTCACTTAGAAAACCGCAAACATACACTTATGCTGGAACACATTTCCAAGTTGTTTTATATGTCTCCCTCCTCCCCATAGATATCAATTTTGTCTGATAAGGGGGGTTTGTCTGAGACTTGGATGGTCATTAACTGAAATGTGTGTGCGCGTCTGGTCTCACAGGAAGCTAATGCATTTTCCATGTCAGGGCAGAGTGCACAATATAAACAGTGACACCTGGGACTATGCAGACATGTACCAGCTTGCGTTTGTATGTGTCCATTAACTAATGAGGCCCAATTGAATCAGCTTAATGACTGAAGGTGTCAGAATCAGGCTTGTTATTCCTCATTTTGACTCCTGGCCTGTGTTCCTCTGAGGCTCATTTAGGAAGTTAATTTGGATGTTTTTTCATCTTGTTGACCTTGCTGAATTACCTAAAAAAAAAAGTTTTGAAGACATGTTTTGGAAACTTATGTTTGTCCTCACAGAAAGCGGAAATCTGATGATGTTGATGGAGCATCAAAGAAACAGAAGACCGAGGAAGACACTGAGAAGAAAAAGCTAGATGACCAGTTAAAGGTACTTTTTAAGGCTGCTTTTCATATTTGAGAGTAAACTTTGTTAATGTTTGATGTCATGTTAATTTTTTTGTGTGTCTTTGCTGCATTTGTCTGCAGAATCAAAGCCAGCTTATTTGGGGGATCAAGGACAAGCTGCGGAAATATTGTTCATCCAATGACATGAAGGAGCTGCTGATTGCAAATGGCCAGGAAGTTCCCTCTGGAGAGACCAATGTAAGAGATGCTTGTATTATGTTTCATTATGTTCATGATGTGGCATATTGGAAAACAGATTGCTATTAGAGATGATTCTATATTTACTGCTCATGAATGTAGTGTCTTTTTGTACATTTACCACTTTATTTAAATGAGTTAAAACTAAAGTCGTTGTTACTTTGAAGAGTGCTGCAGTTCTTGTGTCTTTGAACTGGTAGGTGGTTGACAGCCTGGCTGACGGCATGGCCTTTGGCGCTCTTGAGGCCTGTAAGGAGTGCCAGGGGCAGCTGGTGTTTAAGGGTGACGCCTATTACTGCACAGGGAACATTTCTGCCTGGACAAAGTGTGTGTTCAAAACCACAAAACCTCTACGCCAAGACTGGGTCATTCCCAAGGTGGGTCACCTCATTTCACGTTAACTATTTTTATACGACTTTTCCACAGGTGCATACCAAGTTCTTCTTTGGTTCTTTGTGTGAACTAATCCACACACCTCATAGCATTACATAGCACAAGTTGGGAGTGATTACTGTGGCTGGATAGTGACTTTAGACAAAATCTGTGGGCTGCATCTGTTAATCCCTGGTGAATTCCTTGCAGTCATTGCAACTGTGTCGTCTTTTTTTGTTGTGGGGTTCTGTTGTTAGCTTTTTGATACTGACACTAACACCAGTCATTCCTGATGGAATGTGTGGAACTGCTTCCACATGCCAAGTGCTGGCACTAGTGGAAAAATGAAAAATAAATAAAATACCCAATGAGCAGCACTCAAAATTAAGCTGCATTATAAAACTAATTGGTAATTACTGGTTTGTTTTATGTCATCGAAATATCCCGTCTTGCTGTTTTAGGAATTCCATGAAGTTCCTTTTCTGAAAAAATTCAAATTCAAGCGTCAGGACAGGCTTTACCCCAAAGAGGCTCCCACAAAAACCCTGGCAGCGGCCAAATCAGAACCTCTGCCAAGTGCATCCAGTGCTCCGACTGAGCCACTGTCAGAGGGAGCACCTTCAGGTGAGAAAAACTTTAAGGACTGAGCTAAAGCATAAGAATTTTCTATCCTCCCTGTATTCTTGACAATAAGCAATGAAAAAGTTCTAAACAAAAGTATTGTTGTTAAAAAAAAAAATTTTATTCTGTGCATTTTGTCCCCCAGACAAGCCTCTTACTGGCATGAAACTGCTGGCTGTGGGCAAGCTGACTAAGAACAAAGATGATCTGAAGGTGGCTGTAGAGGAGCTCGGTGGAAAGATCACTGGCACGGTCAATAAGGCTGCTCTGTGCCTCAGCAACAAGAGTGAGTTACAATTTAATTAAAGTGTGAATTAATACAAATACTCTGTTAGAAAAAGAATAATGTAACATGTCAACCTTCGGACACATTCTTTGACATGTATTCACAGAGGAGGTGGAGAAGATGAGTAAGAAGATGGAGGAAGTAAGGGATGCCGGCGTGCGTGTGGTCTCCGAGGACTTCCTCACAGACATCAAATCATCGGGCAAAGCCCTCCAGGAGCTGGTCTCCCTGCACGCCATCTCCCCCTGGGGCGCAGAGGTTAAAGTCGAAGCTCAGGCTCCTACTGGGGCCTCCAAGTCTGGAACACAGCCTGCTAAGAGCACAGGAAGGGTGAAGGAGGAGGAAGGTAAAGGGCACCTGCTTTGAAAATACTGAATGGATGCATTAGAACAGGGATCTGTGTATGTGGTATACAAGTAGATCTAAATGTGACATTTATTGTGCCATTACAGGTGGTAGCAAATCCAAGAAGATGAAACTCACTGTCAAAGGTGGAGCTGCTGTGGATCCAGACTCGGGTAATAACTAGTATCCAGTACTGAAACTGCAGCACCTCTCCTTGTATGACCCTGATTTTGATTAATGATTTTTATTTTTTATTTCAGGTCTGGAGAACAGCGCCCATGTCCTGGAGCAGAATGGGAAGATGTACAGTGCTACACTTGGTCTTGTGGATATCGTCAGAGGAACTAACTCTTACTATAAATTACAGCTGCTTGAAGATGATGTACAGAAGCGGTAATCTTTTCTTGTTGTAGATCCCAACATTCAAGTTGGATAGAGACATGTCAGACACAAACCAAGTTTACTGTGTAAAATAAAGTAAATTTCTGTCTTTATTAGGTATCTTGAATTCTGGCTGGACGTTTTATCTTCTGTTCCATCTGTGATGTATTTGTAGGTACTGGGTGTTCAGGTCATGGGGCAGAGTAGGTACCACCATTGGAGGAAACAAGTTAGACAAATTCCATGACAAGAACTCTGCCCTGGATAATTTCCTGGGCGTGTACAAGGAGAAGACAGGCAACAACTGGAGCTCGTCCAACTTCACCAAATATCCCAATAAGTTCTACCCGCTGGAGATTGACTACGGACAGGTACACACAAACCTGCGCAAAACTAACAAGTCGATATTGCATCCTACATTTTGTGGATTTCTATTTTCTTAGTGGCATTCGTGTTTCTGTGCAGGATGAGGAGGCTGTAAAGAGGCTGACAGCCAGCGCTGGCACCAAGTCAAGGCTGCCCAAATCTGTCCAGGAGCTAATCAAGATGATCTTTGATGTCGAGAGCATGAAGAAGGCCATGGTCGAGTTTGAGGTAAGACTGTTTTTTCTTAAGTCTTTGAAGAACACTTCTGTTTTGTTTTACACTGTGGACTTTACTTTTTTGTGCTTCTTTCCTCCCCTTATTTTTTTTCTGGCAAGCATTTGGTTCTAATGAGGACAAAAAGCAGCTGCTCATTTCACTTCTGAAGCTATCGGGATCTTTTAGTACACACACTGAAATCAGGACCTTCCAGTTCTGAGTTATTGTTTTACAATTTTAAAAAATTGTTTAAAAAAGTGTGTGTATGGTTGCTTTTGGACAATTGGAGAAATTTTATTTTTACTTTACATTTAAAGAAAAACTTAAGTGCTTCCTTTCAAGGCAGAAGAATAAAACATACAAGTATACAGGAATATTTTGATTTAGGAGCACAGATTTAAAAAGTATAGGGGGAAAAAAACATACTTTTTGATGCTGTGGAGTCCTGTCTGTTATTCTGTGAATGCGTGAAGGCATTCACAGTATTGTTGTTGTATTTTTATTATTACTGTGAATGCAGTGAAGCATTAACAGTATTGTATCTCTTTTTTCTTATTATTATAGCCCGTTTTTTTCCAGCACTAATAACTTCAGCTACGTTTATGCTACAGAAACCGTTCCGGTATCAAAACGTTTGGCTTCTTCAGGATATTTATGCTATTCCTTCTCCGGTTCATAACTTTTATAGTTTTTGAAATATTCAGCTTTTTATGAATTTTTGGCCCATTCAAAATGAATGGGGAATTCTTCAAAAATTCTTGAAATTCATTAAGCTTTGGGCTTGCATAACTTCAGCATACTTTCAGCTAGAGACGCCATTCAAGCTTTAAAACGAAGCCATGGTTTTTGGCTATTCAGGTGTCACTCGGAGTGTTGATATCTTTTATGGTTTATGAACAGTGATGGTTTAAGTTTAGGGACATTTTCAGATTTTCTAGAGTGCACATTCCAAACCTCAGATTCAGATTCAGTTTTCAGCTGAAATATTTCTCTCTAAACTGCCGCTGTGTTCACAGCATTTACTCTCCAGCCATCATTTCACCATCAAAGCGTAGAGCCGGTTCTCTACTTTCAAACAATGTGTCTCTCAACTCTGACAAATGTAAACTTTTCAAACTGAGAGGGTTCAAGCAGAGACAGTACCCTCCTCCTCCTCCATTCGGCTCAATAGTAATTTTCGAGAGATGATTTTTTCAGAACCCCAAACGAGCCCCAGTTTGAAACTGCTCCCGTGACTTTATTTTTGAACACAGGAAAATAAAAATGACACCACTGTTTAGAGCCGGTCCTTCTGACGCTCACAGTTCAAAAATAATTTTGATAGGAGCTACGGATTTTGATTTAGAAGCATTTGTTCGACAGGTGCGTTGAGGCAAATTCAACAGGGCTCTGCCACAGTGCCTGCATTTTCAGTTGGCAGATCAAAGCTTGTAGGGGCATTCTGATTGGCTGATGATACTTCAAAGGGATTGTGGAGCATGTAAGTGGTTCAAAGCGTTTCTTAGCATTTCAACTCCGATCTTTCAGCTGCACGCATTCACAGTAGTATTTTCTTCAGGAAATGCTTTTTCTAGTTAAATAAACAGTTTTGGAGTTGTTACACTGTTGCCAAAGACACAAAAATAATTTACTGAAGTTTAATGAATTAAACAACTTAAAAATACCCCCTCTTCATTGTCATCTTGTTAAAACCTCTTTGGACACAGAGAACATTTTAAGTGCTTTTTATTCTAACAGCAGAAGAACCAATCTAATCTAACTACTTTTTTAACTTGCTAATTTTCCTTCTGTCTCCAGATTGACCTCCAGAAGATGCCCCTCGGTAAGCTGAGCAAAAGGCAAATCCAGAGTGCCTACGCTCTCCTCACTGAAGTGCAGCAGGTCAGTGACAGTCAACCGCTCCTCTGAGGGTTGGATCAGTGTTTGCAATGTTTATTCCTTTTTTTGTACGACTCTGTAAAGATTTGAAATCCACTTTAATACCATAATTAGGATTAATTTCTGACATAACTCCAAGTCCTTCTATAGCAGAGGTTGGATCTGCAGCTCCTGATTTTGCAACATTTGTCTACATTTATCTTAATTTTGTTATAGGCTGTGTCAGACTGTGTTCCTGAGGCGCAGATACTAGATCTCTCCAATCGCTTTTACACCCTAATACCTCATGATTTTGGCATGAAGAAGCCTCCACTACTCAACAACCTGGACTACATTCAAGTAAGGACTCATAAACTCCCCTTTTCTACAATTTGACCTTTGTTTGTCATGTCACTGCAAACCCCAATGCATAATTAAAAAATGTTGATCTTTAAAAACATCGCATGCATCACTGTTTAGGCTAAAGTTCAAATGTTGGACAACCTGTTGGATATTGAAGTGGCTTACAGTTTACTGAGAGGAGGGGCCCAGGACAATGAGAAAGACCCCATCGACATAAACTATGAGAAACTCAAAACAAAGATTGAGGTAAGAATTGCTGCTCTTTAGAAAGCAAATTTTTACTCTTCTTCATCAACATTGTGAAAGACTTAGTTTTTCCCTACTGATCAGTTTAAGTTTTGAAATAAAAAAACAAATGCATGTGATATGCTTGTCATTTCACAGGTTGTTGACAAGACCACAGATGAAGCTGAGATCATCGAGCAGTACGTTAAGAACACCCATGCTGCTACACACAACACGTACACACTGGAAGTACAAGAGGCAAGTCTATTTATTTAAATGGCTTTAAACATTATTACCAAACCTGTCATCGGCGACAGAAGGTACTTGAAATGTCCCTCCATTTGTGGACTTCCACCAACAGTTACCTATGTTGGGTGTGAAGGACAATTTCTCAGTTTTCAGAAAGCATTTGAAGTCTTTGGATAGGACAAACGGTCGCCTAATTGTGGTAATTCAAAGTACGTTTGATCTGACATCTCAGCGTTGATAGCTCAGTGTTAAATAGCTGTTCACAGCAAGTAAGGGCAGGTAACAGGTGAATCAGCGGGGATCGCCCAGTGTTAAAGGGTTAAACAGGATGGCCGCTTGGTTTAATAGTTTGGTTCAGAATTATTAGTTTGCCATCTGGCTGTGTTTCTTTCTTTTAGATTTTCAAAATTGTCAGGGAAGGAGAGCACCAGCGATACCGTCCTTTCGAGGAGCTACACAATCGGCAGCTATTGTGGCACGGCTCTCGCGCCACCAACTACGCTGGTATTATGTCTCAGGGTCTCCGTATTGCCCCTCCAGAGGCCCCAGTGGTGAGTGCTGTTTACAGCTAGGTTGATGATGAGCTGTGGGGAACTAAAAACTTCATCTTCAGTTTTGTGTAACAGCGAATGTCTGCCCTTAAATGGCTCTACTTTATCCATAGTTGGTAGTATTCAGTCCTGTGTAACATTGCAGCCCTGTTTAATTTTCTCCAGACTGGTTACATGTTTGGCAAAGGTGTGTACTTTGCTGACATGGTGTCCAAGAGTGCAAACTACTGTCACACCTCCCAGTCAGACCCTGTAGGCCTCATTCTGCTTGCTGAGGTTGCTCTAGGAAACATGTAAGTGACAGTACATTTAAAAAAGATGCATTTCAGCGTTTGAAATGTTGACATGATTGTGTAAAGAAATGTATTGTCCTTTTTTATTTGATGCAGGCATGAACTCAAGAAGGCCTCTCATATCACAAAATTACCTAAGGGCAAGCACAGTGTTAAAGGTGAGAAACATATTGGTTCCCAGCAGAATTTATAAAGGCTGTTTTGCAAGATATTGGTTTAATTAAATTTTCATGCATAATGTTGTGTTTAAAGTTTTATATTTCAATTGTACAGTTTCCTCTCTGTCCCTAATTGTAATTTAGACTGATGCTTTTGCACATAGTTCTCAAAAATATGTTAAAAATCATCCCAATACCAAAAGTTCACCTCTGTTTATAACTGTCTCTATAATAGAAAACAAGTGTGGTCTTTGCTGGTGAAGGTGTATGTGTATACATATTTATTGTGTATTTATATGACTTTCACTCACTTTTTAATTATTATTATTATTATTATTTCAGGTTTGGGTAGAACTGCTCCTGATCCAAATGCCACTGTCACTTTAAATGGGGTGCAAGTTCCTCTGGGAAAAGGAGTCCACACTAATATTGATGACACAAGTCTACTGTACAACGAGTATCCTCTAATATGGATCTGATTGGTTATATGTGTAATAATTTTTACTTAATAGAGAAGGTGAGTTAAGTGACTTTGAACATGTCATGGTTGTTGATGCCTGATGAGCTGGTCAGAGAAACTGATGATCTGCTGAGAGTTTCCCCACACATACATCTCTAGGATGTACAGAGAACAGTCAGAAAAAGCAAAAATATCCAGCAAGTGGCACAATATGAAAATGTTTTGTTGACGCCAGAGGTCAGAGAAAGGCCAAACTGCTTGCATCTCTGAATGCATAACACATTAATGTTTGAAGCAGATGGACTATAGCACCAAAAGATCAGACTGTAGCATTGGTGCAGCATTCAGGCTGTAGGGTCAGAATTTGGCATAAACAACATGAAAGCATGGCTCCATCGTGCCTTTTATCAGTGGTTCAGGATGCTGGTGGTGTAATGGTGTGGTGGATATTTTCTTTGCACATGTTGGCTAACTAAGTACAGAGCATAGTTTAAACACCACAGCCTACCTGAGTATTATTGCTGACCACGTCCATCCTTTCATAATCACAGTTTGTGCTTACAGTTATAGCTTCCAATCTTTTAATAGTTCAAGTTTTCTTTTCTTCTGATCATTGTATAGATCACCCAACTACAATACACGTGAATAATTTGACAAATTTAGACTGCAGCAGTTCAACAGCAGTTAAAGGTTGTACTCTTAACAGACATTTCATGACAAAATAAATTACAGGGGTACTTGTGCTTTCAGCTTAACAATTTATAACTTTGATTTATTTATTTTTTTATTATCTGTGCGATCTTTTTTCCTTAACCACTTTCCCTCAGATACATTGTCTATGATGTAGCACAGATAAACCTGAAGTATCTCCTGAAGATCAAGTTTAACTACCAGACATCTCTGTGGTGAGAGGGGCTGCATCTGAACCCTCTTCATAGGAGAAAAAGACCACTGTTGCCTCTAAATGCTTGGGCTTCATTCTCTGCAATTGAAGATGTTTGGCAAAGCAGTGATACTATCCCGTCCTTCACAATGGATCATTGGGAATCTTGTCACTTTATTGTATTTTCACCAGGTTTAGTAGTGGCAGACTTCCTTAGTAATGCATTAGGTACTTAAATACCTACTTCTATCTTTCTCAAAAGCACATTGCATATATCAGTACATGGAGAGGTCTGGTGATAACTTCAGAAAATGCTGTTACGCTGTCAGAGAAGGATCTTATTTTGGCGTTCTTTAATAAATCTGTAGTTCATAAGACATAGTCCTGCAAGTTTAGAAGGTTTTGAGTTATGAAGATCCAGTCTGCAGACATACAAACCCATAATTTGCCATTAATCTGCAGTAAAATGAAGACTAAGATACTTGATACTGTAAACGTTTTGACATGTACATATTCGTTTTTGTTGTTTGCAACTCTAATCGTCTTCCTTACTGGAAAGTTTAAAAAAAAAAAACTGTTGTGTGTGCAACGCATCCTGAAAACGATACAACGGCCATACTATGTGCTGCAGTTTTGTTTTTTCTTATGTATTTTTCTTGCTTTACCTCAAACTCAATAAAACGTTAGATGTAAAAGATGCAATTTTTTTCCCTCCTTCCTGAAGGATTTCTTTCAGGTTGATGGAGAAGTAAAAGTTCAGGTATTTAGGTCACTATGGAGTAACAAGATAAAGGGGTGTAATATGTAAAGAAAAATCCCTCAGCATTTTCTACATTAAAGGTGTAGGTTTCTGAAAAATAATAAAAATATATATATATATATAAGAAACTTGCATGTCCTGTGAGATTAGAAGTTCACACATTTGCACAAACCAATTTTTTAGTTTTAAACAAAAAAATCTCAAATGTATTTGGTTCTTCATTCATTCACAGATAATTATAATTCTTCACACGCTTTTGTTTTATGGTGTGTACAGTAATAAAGTGCTTTAGGTATAACTGCATGTGAAAAAAAATACTTTAGAGAAAATATTTCATCTCAAACAAAACCTTGGCACCTGCAGCGCCACCTCCCCAACCATGACTTAAAGGTAGAAGAGAAATAAGTGTTTTTTAAAAAATGACTGCTGTGGCGCACGAAACAATGGCCGGTTGCTATGCGCCTATTCCGAGTCAAGTTTTTGATATGAAACGAATTCACAAGCGTTTAATGTGGCAAAAGTTGGGTGTGTAGTAAGTAGATTTATTTGTTTAGGTGATGAAACGTCTGGAAGCGGCTCTCAAGGTGTCGTACCAAATTAAGGGCTTTTTATTTCTCAAATCGCCCTCCAGATAGAGTCCCGACCCAGAATGCATTTTGACAAGGTCTTTGAAAAAGCGGCGCGGCTAATTCAAGATGGCGGAGATGGACCAGCTGTTAGACGAGAGTGAGTAACAACACAAATTCAAGGAGTTTTGCATTGTAAACGAGCAGTAGTCCCGCAGTGATAAAACAAATAACTGGCCAAAACCTGATATCGCTGACCATGTAATGGCTATCATGGGTTCTCCGCGGACTTCATAAACCCATTTTAGACTCAAAGAGACACCGGGTTTGTCCAAGTCAGCTAACGCTTGTTAGCATGAGAGGCTAACCATGGCTAATGTTGGAGTTGAACAAGTTACTTTAGCTCAACTGGGTGAACAAATAACGTTAGCTTAGCCCCGAGCTAATGTCTGCTAACCTTAGACCGTGAGCAACAGTAGCAAAAAGACTGCTGTTGCGCCACTGGCTATTAAGTAGCTAACTGTTTTGCTGGACTTATTATTATTATTTAATTTTCCGTGACACTTTCCTCATTTTCCTTTACGGTCCTTTACCCTGGTTATAGTCAGGCGTTATGTTTCATTATTGATCTTGTAAAGGGATACTAGCCAATTCATTTGTCCGTTTACACCTGAAGCAGTGGCTGGGGACATACCTAATGTAAATAATGTTATTGTACCGTTCATAGCTTAGCTTGCCTGGCTCATTTGTTGATACGATCTGTCCACAGCTGATGTTACACCCCGTGCCTGACAGCTCTAGTTGGGGTAAAGGCCTAACCGAGTGCGCTAGCTTTATTTTTAATTCCTCTTCACCTGCCTGGCTGCTGTCAGTGTTTAAAGCACCGTCATACGGATTTGTTTTATTACTGTGAATGCCTCAAGGCATTCACAGTATAGCTGTTGTAATCTTTATTATTATTATTATTATTTATATGTTCTTCCGTACGTTTTTTGACCGCTAAAAACTCCAGCTACGTTTCAGCTACAAAAACCGTTCAGGTATCAAAACGTTCAGCTTTTTCAGCACATTACTGCTATTACTTTTCAGCTTTAAAACTTTTAAACTTTATTTTATATTAATATTTTTGTGAATTTTTTTGCTCCATTCAAATGAATGGGGAATTTTTCAAATCCTTCTTCAAATTCCTTCT